>MJUU01074413.1:49252-69162 GCA_002080025.1 Modiolus philippinarum
GATACAGGCTCTTGAGAGCCTCTTGTTTGTGCTGTTAGTCACCACTGCGCCACAAGTTATTATATAATCACTGAAGGCCATATTTGAATTCAATTTATTTGGTGCGAACGTGACCTAGGTATAGACCAGACTTTGCAAATATGCTAGAAAGGAAGTTCATGTCTGGATGTAATGAATTATGTATTTAGGGAAACTAATCCCTAGTTACAAGTTACTTTATGTAAAAAATTCTCAGCTGAAAATATGTATACTTGAAACAGCAATAGTTGCTTTATTGGAACTTGGCATTCAGTTCACTCATAAATAACTCCTACAGTATTTAATAATTTTACAAAGTATAGTTACTGCTGCTATCGCTGTTGTCAATCGTAAAGCTGTCTGTATCTTTTAATCTATGACTTTGAGCATTTTATTGAATTAAATTTATAACTCATCTTTTATTTTAAGACAATTTCAAATAGTCACAATCGATCAATGCATAACTACATTTTCACTTGCTCAGTTCCTGAAGCTGAAAGGCCTTGAAGAATGGTTCAGAAAGTTATTTCAGTGTTATTAATTTGATACTGTTCTGGAAACAAAAAGGGAATATGTGCAAAATGAATGGCAGCAAGAGCAGGCATTGCCCCATGCCTGAACAAGAGAAGGAATCACTGCAAGTGACAAAAGCATCAGAGTGAGAGTATGATACTGTTCTGGAAGAAGCACTCTCATGCTGAATTTTGAAGAATGGTTCAGAAAGTTATTTCAGTGTTATTAATTTGATACTGTTCTGCTGAATTTTTGTCACTTGCAGTGATTCCTTCTCTTGTTCAGGCATAGGGCAATGCCTGCTCTTGCTGCCATTCATTTTGCACATATTCCCTTTTTGATGCAGGGTTTAAATCCTTGCAGTAAATGGTTGAAAGTAATGCTATCAAGTCAAAATTGCATATGTTAGCGGCAATAAGCAAAATCAGGCATTAAGCCTATTTCCTAGGCAATAAGCTAATGCCTAGGCAGTAATGTTATTGACTGAAACAAGTCAGGCATTAGTCTTAAAGACTAGGAAATAGACCTATTGCCTGAATAAAATGGCCAGGCATTAGGCTTATTGCCTGGTGACCTTTTTAACTATAATAAAGACCAGAAATACATCATTTTATTTTGCAAATGAAGTACTAGTATTTATAATCAAAATTACAGTTAATTCTTCCATTATGCAAAACCAACATTTTCCTTGTCACTTATTGTCATATGTGTTTGATAAATAGCACTTGCTTTGCAAATTATCCTGCACTTGCATCGATTAGTGTGCAAACATACTCAATTCAGATATACTTTTGGCTTTAAATTAAGATCTGATAAACGGATGAAGACATTTTACTTGTTTAACAGAAAAATTGAACAAAGTGAAAATTATCTAGTACAATGTAGCTAAAATATTGACCTTAACTAAGAACTTAACAAAAGTGTGACACATGTTCGGATGGACAAGAGTAACGTTGCACAGGCTTTAGGATCAGACCCTTGGTCATTACCAGAAGAGAGTAAATATACTGAGCACAAACGAGCATGCCAACACCTGATATTTATTCGCCAGAGATCTTCTATGTCGAACTATGCTTATTAATAATTACTAATCAGATCAGATGCCAAAAGATTCACCTTCATGTGTTTTTAACTCACTTTTAGAAATTTGTTACATAGTCAACTTTTGATGGAGTGGTCAAAATCAAAACTCTCAAATTGTCTGAAAATTGCTATCACACTGACGATAACAATGAAAAATGTGTCATTCATCAAGTTCGGAGTTCCATTGTTCAGAGTTGAAATTTGTCACCGAATGCAAGGTTTTTCATTACTAAATTTTGAGAATTTCTATTTATAAACATCAGAAAGATCTTAAAATTGCAGAAATGTTCCCTACCGGCGAGGGGGCTTGCGCCCCCTTCGAACCCCCGTGCCAGAGGGGGGGGGCACATCCCCCTTCTGCGACCCCCCTCAGATATCTTTTTAGTCCCCAGCCGCGCGCGAAAAACACTCAATTTTTTTGACCACGTAATATTTTGTTCAATAAGCCCATACCCTTTATCCTAGAGCCTTAAAAACATCCGCCTATAGCCCTGAAAAGGGGGGGGGGTGGGGGCTAGAGGCGTCAAAGGGCGTCTAAATGAAGGAAAGGGTTAATAGGAAAACAAACCATTTGACAAATTACCTAGGAAATATTTTAGATCTCTGGAATTCATGGATTAAAGAAAATTGGTCCCAAAAATGAGGTGGGAATGTGTGTTCTGCACGTCAAGCTTGTAGTAAAAAAAAAACTAAGACTCGTTGTTCTATTATACAATTTTCAAATCAAAATGACAAGATTATACTAAAATCTATAAAGTATTAAGAAAGGTTAAAATTGGGAAAGAGATTGAGTAAAAAAACTGCCTTTATTAATATGTTATCTCTGTTCAAAAATTAAAATTAAATGAAAATTATTCATAACAACAATGTCTTTATTTCGTTTCAAAGCATATATTACTGCCTAGGAAATAGTTAGAATTAGACATCAATAATTTCAGGAAATAAGCCTAATGCCTGAAAATTTTAGGCTATAAGTAAGTGCCTAGGCATTAGCTTATTGCCTAGGAAATAGGCTTAATGCCTAATTTTGCTTATTGCCGCTAACACATACACTAACTGCTCAATGTAATGAGTGCACTAGACACAGGATTTTCATCGTATAACGCATAAACATAGGAAAAGGAACCAAATTTTGTAAAAATGAAGATGACCCACCAGTTATTGTTCCATTTATATATACTAGAGGTTGTCGGAACGACAGCTGTCCCCACACTCCCTGTTTGACACAGAAAACAGTTGTTTTGCACCCTAGGCATAATTTTTCTTAATATTTTTGAAATCAAACTATTGATAGTAGTTATTTTTACAAAAAGAATTCAAGGATATATGGTTGTTAGGCAGAATTCCAAAAAATAAGTGGTCTTTGAGACTTTCAGGAAATTTACCAAGATTGGAATCATATATTTTTGAAATCAAATTGATAAAAATGTTTTACCTAAACTAAACAAACTATTTAAGTATGGTTCCTAGGTAGAATTCCAAAAAATAAATGGTCTTTGAGACTTTCAGGAAATATACCAAGATGGGAATCAAATATTTTTGAAATCGATTTAGTTAAAATGCTTGTCCTAAACTAAACAAATTATTTTAGTATGGTTGCTAGGTAGAATTCCAAAAATAAGTGGTCTTTGAGACTTGCAGGAAATTTACCAAAATTGGAATCAAATATTTTTGAAATCCATTTGCTTAAAATGTTTGTCCTAATTGAAAAGTATACTAAAAGTGTGGTTGCTAAGTAGAATTTCAAACAATAAGTGGTCTTTGAGACTTTCAGGAAATTTACCAAACTTGGAATTGCATTTTAGAATTCTAATTATTCAAAATCTCATTTTCTATCAAACAATTGCTAAAATACATAATTATATATTCAAATTAAAAAAAATGAGTCTTTAACATTTTAAGGAAATTTACCAAATTTGGAACCGGAATCATAATTCTGAAAGCTTATTGCAAATGTACAGACTATATGCAACATTTCTGCATAAAGATTTAACCCCTAAATCCAAAATTGTAGGAGGAGTTTGTGTCGCATGCCACATGTGTCAAAATCCTCATCTTAAGGCCTTTGTCAAAACCAACATCCTTAGGCCTCTTGTTTGGACCAAGATAAATATAAAAAATCCGAAGCTTATTCCGCATCTACCGACAATATGCAACAATTCTACAAAAAAAAAAATAATTCCCTAAATCTAGGAGGAGTTTGTGTCACATGCTACATGGGTAAAATTGACATCTTGGGGCCTCTTGTTTGCACCAACTGCAATATCAAAAATCCGAAAGCTTATTGCGCATCTACAGACTATATGCAACAATTCTACAACAAAATTAAATCCCTAAATCCAAAAATGTAGGAGGAATTTGAGTCACAAGAAAAGTGTGACGGATGAACGGACAGACAGACGGAGGGTATAATAATATCCCTTCAAAAGTGGATGGATAATTATGAGATATTAGCAAAGCTAAGTCTTGAAAGCCTTCTTAATGACTTCAAGAGGAAGAACAACAATAAAAGCGTTGTTCCATTGCTTTGTTATACCACGATTTGTATAGACTTTGTCTCATGTGCATTTAAAATTACTCCATATCCTTTAGTTGTTTGCATACACCAGTCAGTTATTTGACATTCATCATTTATTACCAAGGATTTGGGGAGGGAGTTGTAATGCGAGTTCCTATATGGTTCATTTTTTTTCCGTCCTGAACTGCAATATTAGTTTACTTCAAATTTTTATGATTTATGTTCTAGCAGATCATTTGTTGCAAAGCTCTAGATATGTTAAATTTATTTTATGCTGCAAGTTATACTATTGAAATTTCGTAATACGCATGCATTATCTATTGCTGAAACGAGATTTTGTTTTTATCTAAATCCCCGAATCAACATGATGCAAATATTTTTTGCTCATTTTGTAGAACTGCTTTAAATGTAAAAAAAAAGATGTAACAAGAGTAGCTGTGTACAGCAAACGTTGTTCATATACAATGTCATACCCCAGTGATTAATAGGACAACAGCAAATCGGCGTTTCAATGCTGTGATTGATTCATCATGACCATTTTGATATTCAGATACTAGTATTTGAAAAACTCAAAAGACTTTCTTCACATCTTAAGCACACTGTAACAGCATTAAAGCATTCGACTTCTCCACACTTCACACTACCATTCCTCTTGAACAACTAATATCTGGGCTTAAAAGTTTCATTCATAGACGTTTCCCACGAAGTTTAATTCATAGATGTTTCTCACGTTAGAACGGTGAACGAAGATATAGGTTCATTGTTGTAGGTAGAGAACAAGCCTACTTTGTGAAAATGACTCCGAATCGGGGAAAAATATACAGAGGAAGAAATTTTTGAAGTTTCTGATCGGCAGTATACTTGTCCAGTTTAGAGAACTTGTTTTTCAACAGACTATCGATATTCCTATGGGCACAAACTGTGCACCCATACTAGCCTATCTGTTTCTCCACTCTTATGAGGCTGAATTCATGGAAGGGCTTCTTCAAAACAAATAAAAAAACTTGCCAAATCCTTTAATTTTAGCGTCCGTTATATAGATGATATTTTGTCACTAAACAACCCTCGCTTTGGGGATTTTCTTCATGTAATCTATCCAAAAGAGCTCGAAATTAAGAACAGACACTTCCACATCGGCTTCATTCCTTGACCTTTGACAACAAACTAAGCTGTACGACAAACGCAATGTTCCACTTTTCCCATAGTCAAATTTTTCTTTGTAGCAACATCCCAACAGCGCCGGCATACGGAGTTTACATCTCCCAGCTCATTCGCTATTCAAGAGCCAGTGTTCGCTACAGTGACTTCCTTGATAGAGCCCGGTTCCTCACAAATAGGCTTCTTAAACAAAGGAATGTTAGCCAAAACTTTAAGTTATCCCTCCAGAAGTTTTACGGTCGACATTACCATCTTGTGGACCGCTATGGGATATCTATTTTTCGAGATGACAACAGATCTTTGCCTTTAAAGCTTAATTGTTATACCCCCATTCTATAGATAGTGGGGGTATACTGCATTCACCTTGTCCGTCCGTTCGTCTGTTTGTCCGCAAATTATTTCCGTCACAGTTTTCTCAGCTTCTGCTCAAGGGATTGATGTCAATATTGGTATGCAGCCTCTTTATGGTTAGTTATAAGGAACGTCCTATTGTAAATCTTGTCGGATGTGCGCTTCCTGTTTGACGAAATATTGACTTTGTACGAAATGTAGGGAAACATTAATTTTTCGTCGCATTTTTCTCAGTTTCCTCAAGAGATATTGATTTCAAAATTGGTATGCAGCCTCTATATGGTTAGTTGTAAGGAACGTCCTTTTTTATTATACACCACTCTATAGATAGTGGGGTATACTGCATTTACCTTGTCCGTCCGTTCGTCTGTTCGTCCGCAAATTATTTCCGTCACAGTTTTCTCAGCTTCTGCTCAAGGGATTGATGTCAATATTGGTATGCAGCCTCTTTATGGTTAGTTGTAAGGAACGTCCTATTTTAAATCTTGTCGGATGTGCGCTTCCTGTTTGACGAAATATTGACTTTGTACGAAATGTAGGGAAACATTAATTTTTCGTCGCATTTTTCTCAGTTTCCTCAAGAGATATTGATTTCAAAATTGGTATGCAGCCTCTATATNAGATGATATTTTGTCACTAAACAACCCTCGCTTTGGGGATTTTCTTCATGTAATCTATCCAAAAGAGCTCGAAATTAAGAACAGACACTTCCACATCGGCTTCATTCCTTGACCTTTGACAACAAACTAAGCTGTACGACAAACGCAATGTTCCACTTTTCCCATAGTCAAATTTTTCTTTGTAGCAACATCCCAACAGCGCCGGCATACGGAGTTTACATCTCCCAGCTCTTTCGCTATTCAAGAGCCAGTGTTCGATACAGTGACTTCCTTGATAGAGCCCGGTTCCTCACAAATAGGCTTCTTAAACAAAGGAATGTTAGCAAAAACTTTAAGTTATCCCTCCAGAAGTTTTACGGTCGACATTACCATTTTGTGGACCGCTATGGGATGTCTATTTTTCGAGATGACAACAGATCTTTGCCTTTAAAGCTTAATTGTTATACCCCCATTCTATAGATAGTGTTTCAGTTTCCTCAAGAGATATTGATTTCAAAATTGGTATGCAGCCTCTATATGGTTAGTTGTAAGGAACGTCCTTTTTTATTATACACCACTCTATAGATAGTGGGGTATACTGCATTTACCTTGTCCGTCCGTTCGTCTGTTCGTCCGCAAATTATTTCCGTCACAGTTTTCTCAGCTTCTGCTCAAGGGATTGATGTCAATATTGGTATGCAGCCTCTTTATGGTTAGTTGTAAGGAACGTCCTATTTTAAATCTTGTCGGATGTGCGCTTCCTGTTTGACGAAATATTGACTTTGTACGAAATGTAGGGAAACATTAATTTTTCGTCGCATTTTTCTCAGTTTCCTCAAGAGATATTGATTTCAAAATTGGTATGCAGCCTCTATATTGTTAGTTGTAAGGAACGTCCTTTTTTTATTATACACCACTCTATAGATAGTGGGGTATACTGCATTTACCTTGTCCGTCCGTTCGTCCATTCGTCCGCGAATTATTTCCGTCACAGTTTTCCCAGCTTCTGCTCAAGGGATTTATTTCAAATTTGGTGTGCAGCTACTATATGGTTAGTTGTAAGGAACGTCCTATTTTGAGTCCTGCCAGATGGGTACTTCCTGTTTAACTAAATGGACTTCGTTACGAAATGTAGTGAAACATGAATTTTTCGCCGCTTTTTTCTCATTTTCTGCAAGAGGGATTGATTTCAAAATTGATATGCAGCCTCTATATGATTAGTTGTAAGGAACGTCCTATTTTGAGTCCTGTCAGATATGTACTTCCTGTTTGACGAAATATGGACTTTGTGTGAAATGTAATTTTCCGTCACATTTTTCTCAGCTTCTACAGGAAGGAATGACTTCAAAATTTGTATACAGCCTTTATATGATTAGTTGTAAGGAACGTCTTATTTTGAGTCTTGTCGGATGTGTACTTCCTGTTTGACGAAATATGGACTTTGTACGAAATGTGATGAAACATGAATTTTTCGTCGCATTTTTCTCAGCTTCTAGAAGTGGGATTGATTTCAAAATTGGCATGCAGCCTCTATATGATTAGTTGTAAGGAATGTTATATTTTGAGTCCTGTCAGATGTGTACTTCCTGTTTGACGAAATATGAACTTTATATGAAATGTAATGAAAAATGAATTTTGTCGTCACATTTTTTCTAAGCTTCTACAGGAAAGATTGATTTCAAAATTGGTATACAGCCTCTATATGCTTAGTTGTAAGAAACGTCCTATTTTTAGTCTTGTCGGATGTGTACTTCCTGCTTGACGAAATATGGACTTTGTACGAAATGTTGTGAAACATATAATTTTTCTTCGCATTTTTCTCAGTTTCTGCAAGGGGGATTAATATCAAACTTGGTATGCAGCCACTGTATGCAATTTCAGAAATGTGGGTTGTGTCCAGTTGTAATGTGTCCACACCTGTATTGTGTCCACACACGCTTAAATTTGCGCTTACCATATTGTAATTGGTTGTTAATCGGCGACAGCTCTTGTTGTTTCCTCTACTGGATTTGACTTTACGTCCGGATTTGACATGTTCAACATGGCGGGTGTCTTATAAGAAGCTAGAGATGCTTACTCTACTGGTGACATGATCTCACCCATGGCTTTTATTGGGTCGGTGTTGTTCATCTTTGTGTGTGTGTGTATTTATTTTTCTTTTCTGTGCGTACTCATCTTGTGTCTTTGTTTCTTTGTTGATTGTCTATGGATTATTCGTTTTGTAAGCTGTAAAATTTGACTATTTTTTAATGCGACAAAATCCCTTGCATTAAATGCATTTTGTAAGTGCAATTCCGGTATATGTCTAAATAACTTCATATCAATGATATTAAAGTTTTATGAAAATTTAGACGGTTTTCTTCGTCTTGAATGAATTGTATATTATAAAGAAAAAGGAAACCCTTTGAAATCAATTGTTCAGAAGATAAGCGATATATGGTACAAAACCTTTTGAAAATATTATATTTAGTCATTAAACAAGGAGATATTGTTCTGAAGAATTATTTCAGTAGCAAGAAAGTATGAAAGGCATTGGGCCACACATATTGTCGAAATAAGGATAGAAAATTAGTATTTGCCAGTTGTAATATATTGCTGAGATGTATCAAAATACTGACGTTGCAGAAATTATTGTATTTCTGTAGATGGCCATTCAAAAACTTCCGTGTCTTCAGTACAGATAAAATCAAAAACATTAATATGACCATAAATCAAAATATGTTTCAAATCTCTAGAATGTAAAACATGTAAACGGGACTGCCAAATAATAAGCCTTGTAAGATAACACTTATGGCATGTAATCTTTGGTTGAATTTAAAATGTCTTGTAAAAATCAAATAAAATATTAGTAAAATGTATATTGTGCTGGTTTGTTAGGGAGCAACAATTTGATTTCTAGGGGGGGGGGGGGGGGGGNGGGGGGGCTATGGTCAATTTTTTCATCCTGGATTTTTTGGCTTTTTATTTTTGTTCCAAGCCTGTCCTGGATTAACCCGCATAGTCATGCTGGATTATTTTGCTATGGGTAACCAGGTAACCATCTTGCCTTTTTTTAAAAAAAATTGACCATAGCCCCCCCCCTATAAAAATCAAATGGTTGCTCCCTTAGCAAACAACTACCCTTTGCAAACAAAATGACAAACTGTGACCTTATATAGACAAAATCACAATGAGATATTTAGAAGCTCTAAAATCGTGAAAATTGCACTCAGGCATCTTTGAATTATAGAAAGCACAATGCAACATAATTAAGTAAAATGTAATATGAATCTTTGAAAGTTTCATCAAAATTCATTCAGTATTTTAGAAAGCTATACCCTATGGGAAATAAATGGAAGTTTCATGTTTTGCTGTGGATAATCCCGAATTATTACATAAGACCTGCACAAAGCATTCTGTAATGGTCAGTTTGATATTTAAGCCAAACTTAGAGTAATTAGCAATGTGCATTTGATAATTCTGTTGTTTAGTTTTGACTGCTGCCTTGAATGTGTCAATGTCTGGAGCAGTTATGTTCCCTATAGTACTTGGTTTCATTAAAGAATAGATATGGAAAAATATGAGTACTGATAGGCTGCAATGTTAGGTCTGGTAGTTTGAAGTGTTATTTCATGTGAATTTTTTTGATGGATAGTATTGTTGCTGGTTGTGGATGTTTCTGATATTACAATCAAGTGTTTCTGTATAGATGTCTGTGATGATATCTGTAGTTTTACGCCTTTCTTGTAGAGTTCCCCATTGGAGCTGTCTTACCACTTCTTTTTACTGTCTGGTAGGCTTGTCCAAGACAAATCGATCAGCATTAGTTTGAACTTGCTCGAGCGTGTTGACGTGTGCGGACTCCAAATACTAAAACAATATTCCAGTTTGGGTTAAACTAGGCTGGTATATGCTCGATCTGACCTTTTTTGTTAGACAATTTCTTTACGCCCAAGGTTATTATTCAGGTAGAAATAGCATTTGCTATGCAGTTTATTTCTTATACGGTTTTGTATGTCTTTGAATGCCTTCATATTTTTTTCGTTGTAAAACGTTTTAGCCTTTGTGTAGATTCTTTGTTTTTTTCTAATGAGCGCTTATTTCTTTTATGTCATCCTTGGGATATTAAAATCCTTCCAATTTTCTTTGACGGTATATCGTTATTTATGCTTGTTTGTGTGTAATGTGGTCTTAAAATTGTTCCAATATTCTTCTACAGATGGTTATGGTGATTTAGAATGGCTTCAATCATATTTTCCTCATTTGTTGAAGATTTAATCTGTTACTTTTCTAGTTGGCTTTTATAGTATGGTACTTTCTTTTGACTTTTTTGTTTCTGATTATATCAAAGGCGTAACTGATAAAATGACATGATCACATTTTCCAATTTTAGGAAATGTTGAGTGTGTCATAATCAGGGATAGATGTGACGTGTATTCGATAATCTGTTCATTTACTGGATGTGGTTTTCATACAATGACTCCACTAATAATTAGCTCAGTTCATTGATTCTTTCTCGTTCTTTCTCCAGTTTCTATGGAGTAATGTTCCCAGTTAATATCTCAAAGTTTGAAGTCACCTCAACTAGTATCTGATTATTTTAAATTAGCTTTTATGTCTACCAAGATGATCTCGCATTCCGCATTCCAGTCGCTACATTCATCTGCTTAAATGTGTGGTCGTATCAAAATAATTACTCCATATCCTTTCGTAAAATATTTAATACAGGAGTTTGTCTTTTATTGCAGTGTGGAGTTGGTAAAACAATTCCCCGTGGTAGAGATGTATGCTCTTTATTTTTCTTAGATATGGAGTACTTGTACATGAGATGATATTTCATGTGTACACTTTTTTCAATTACTATTATCTAAATTTATGTAAATTCTAAAACCGAAGGATAAACTCCCTCCGAAATGGCCATACAGCTCATTAAAATTATTGAAGTTGGAGATAACATATGTGTTATGGTCTCATGTTCATTTACTCCATATCCTTTCGTAAAATATCCACCACGTTCTTTATCTATACATTTTTACGGTCTTTCCTGTAGTTTTTATATGATGTTCTTTCGCAATACCGTATGGTAACATTTCAGCAGAGTTGTGCAGTGGTGTTGATTCGGATGGCCACCGGTTCCTGTTTTGAAATCTGACTAGGAACTTGTTATGTTGTTATGAAGTACAGTATCTTTGTTTTAAATGCTTTGTAAGTTTATTATTAGCATAGAGATTTATCGTGACTCTAATTCTGGTTACTGTCATGTGATGTGTTAATGGTTTTTTGTAGTTGTTTCCCCTTAACTGTCCGCGATGGATGGTCGAATTGGGGATATACTACTGACGAGTTGCTTGATGCTTCGGAGATGATGTTGCAATAGGCACAACAGAGCATCTTGCACATTACTCCGGTTTTATTACATCTGACGTTCTGTACTTCTTAAGCTCTCCTTTGAAACTAACCCATCTAGAGAAAGATGCATATCGTTTGGTATAATAGGAAGTTACACTCTGTAGATTCTGAAATACAGTGTGAGCGAGCGATAATCATCGGTAGTTGTCTGATCATTGTCTGTTAAAATTACTTTTATTTGAACATTTAAGATTTTCTTGTTAAATAATAATAGTTTTTCTACTTTCATTTTGTTTTGCTTTCTCCAAGATTTTTTTTTGTTTTGATTCACTCCTAGAGAAAGAAACTAGAATAATATAAAGGTTATCAATAAAAGAATCTATTTTAGTCTTCTCCGCCAGAATTTTGGGCCATCCCTGTGATATTTTAAGAACCAAGTAATCAACCATACCAAGTAAAGTATTATGTTTCTAGTTAAATTTGGATATATAAAAGCAGATAAACGACGTGTATGTCGGATCTGGTATATTCAGTTTAATACCTTATTCATTATCAGGAAGTTTATATGGAACTCAAATTGAAAAGCTATGATCCGTTTGCTTATCGTATAAACAATGTCTGTGATTTTGACAGAAATCTAGTGACTGCTTATAAAAGTAACGACAAGATTGCATTAAATGTAAAACTTTCATTGGCAGATAAACACGACTATAAGGTTTATATATGTGTGAACAAAGCTTTTCATGCATTTATTATATGTATGAAGAGTGGAGAAGATTCTTCGATTTTCAAAGATCTTTCCGATGTATCCAGAATTGAACTATGCTTCGAGGATGAGAAAGCAAGAATGTACAAGATTCGATGGAGAGAAGAACCATATATAAATATAAAGGACACGATAAGAAGAGTTTACTTCATCAGTACATTTGCTGATGTTTCAACGGTAGCGTTTCAGTGTTCAGCTTTAGGTGCTTCTCCAGATGGTTATAGTGTTCTTCTGGATGATTGTGTAGAATTTACTAGAAGATTTTGTAAAGAATTAGTGAAATATGCCTCAAACGGAGATATCATAAAAAGTGATGTGGAGTCACAGATACGATCGGCCACGGCTTCCGGTTTTACTGCTGAACAACTTTCCAGGGAAATCAGGAGTTCTGGATACGTGATGAACACGTTTTTGGGTGGTACAGATATATCAACATTTCTGATGACTGGAAAAGGAAAAATTCTACTTATTTGTGTTTTTATAATCTATCCGTTCGTAGTTCACTGGTTAATGTCGAAGAAATAACGATAAGACAGTGTTTGTTTTCGTTTGAAATCATTGGTTTACAAAACGTATATGCATTAGAGTAGGAACTAATTTGACAGAATACATTTTTGTAAAAACTTTTCCTGAAATATACACTAAGAGTGGATTCCATATTTTTGGGAGGATAAATGACTGCATATGTAGACCAACTAAATGGGACATACGTACCGTTAAATTTAAAAAATACCGAGAAAAATATATAAAACATACAAAACAGCAGGCTTTCAAGTATTTTTAAGTATGTACTTGTCTTCACCTCAAAATAAAACTATTTAATAAGGGTTTGGCAATAACGTAATACCGAAGTTACTGCTATGAATTTAATTTCTGCTGATGGCTATGGTGTACCAGAGCAATTTGAAATTGATAAAATTAAAAATGACAGAATGCCGGAATGTCATGAATCTGTTTTGATAAATAATACTTCCTTAAATAGAACACATTATTTTTTAAAATCCAGTGAGATAATAGTAGTTAAAATATTTTTAGAGTGTATGCAACACCGTGGCAATTCTAATGGCGGAGATATATTATGTTAACAGTGTTTCTGATTTCAATAAGGAAGTAGTGACCTCTTACATCAATAATGATAAGGAATATTTAAAGGCATTGAATTCCTCAGCTTCAAAAACAGATTACGACCTATTCGTTTGCATGGATAAAAACAGTCATTGCTTTGTTATGTGCTCAGCCAATGTAGATGAACTTGACGACCCGCTTATGTACGCACATTTTGAACACTCCTCAAACCCTGCAGAAATTCCGGCTTTACTTTTTGTTTCAGTTTTCGAGTTGACCGCTGATGACAAGGTTCAACACGAGTACAAATTAAGTTGGAGGTTGGCACCATTCCAAAATGTCAAAGAACGGATCAAAACGTCATATTTTATTGGACATATAAGGAATGTTTCAGTGATAAACCTTCAATGTGCTGCATTAGACGCATCTCCTAAAAAATGTTATGCTTTATCAGTGGATAACAATGCTTTTGTGAAACGGTTTTGTCAGGAAGTATTGAAGTATTCGTCTAACGGGCAAGCTCAAGAAAAGGAATTTGAATCACAATTAAATCTTGTACCAGACGCTGAAGATAAAGGCAATATTTTGAGACAAATGATTAGTTGTATTGTTGACAAATTCAATTTTACAACACTTGGCGGAGGTAGACTCATTTTCATCTTTGTCATTATTTTAATGTACCCCATCTTGGTAAATTGGTTTTTATTGTAAGATCTAATACTCATCTTATACATTTTATTGTATCATTGTGGTTGCAATGTCAAAGCGTACCATATCGGTATTTTAGTATTTACTGTTTTTTGTATTACAAAGAATAATGTCATTGTCGCAAGCAACGTCTGATACGCATGTCAACAACTTATATTAAAAATTACTAATAATAAAATACACAGTAAAATTTAATTGGTTTTGGTCAAACAATCGAGTCTTGGTGGCATCCAGTGTCAATTTATCGACAGATTTAGCATCGAGTCGGTTCATCTAAATCATCGAACTTCAATTCTTCCTAGCTACGATTTAACTTAGGATATATCATTTGTCGTATGAATGGTAATTCATGCATGGCAGGAGACGGTAACCCTGTCTCAATCCTCAACGTCATGTGAACATGTCAATGCTATCTTTTTTTTTATAGTTGTATATGTCAAATTAATCATGTACTTCTATTGGTGAAATCCTTCCTCTAGTTTATTTTTCTACAGACACTTCAACATTCTCCTCATTCCTTTACCTTCATCTTGAAATTGACAATAGAGGTAGACATCAGCTGTATGACAAACGCGATCACTTCACTTTTCCAATAGTCAACTTTTCTTTGTGGAAACATATTACCAGCGCCGACATATGGAGTTAACGTCTATCAGCTAATTCGCTACTCGAGGGCCTATGGTCGATACAGCGACTTCCTTAATAGAAACCTGTTGCGCACACATAGAAAAGGCTACTTAAAGTAAGGGTATGCTACCAATAACTTGAAGTCGTCACTTCAGAAGTTTTACGGTCGACACCACGATCTTGTGTATTGGTATGGGATATCTGTTTCCCAGATGACAACAGATCTTTCTCTTTAAAAGCTTAAATGTTGTTTCCTCTACGGGATTTGACTTTACTACCGGATTTGACACGTTAAAAACGACGGGTGTTTTATAAGAAGCAGGAGATGCTTACTCTACCGGAGTACCTGATCTCACTCATGGTTTTTTTATTGGGTCCTTTTGTTCATCTTTGTATGTGTGAGTATCTCCATTTTTCTTTTGTGCGCCGTACTCATATTTTGTCTTTTTCTTTGTTTTCCGATGTTACCATTTTCCTGGATTATATGTTTTAAAATGACGGTTCGGTTCTCACTTACTTTGTCAATAAGAATAAACGCATACTCAGAAAGGTGTGTCACTACTGATGAATTTAAAGTTCATAACTGAAAGTTAAAATTGTCATTTTGTCATATATTTTAGTATTTAAATCTTCTATCTTCGTCATATTGAGAAACAGATCTAAATATATTTTAGGCTGAGAAACTATAAATTACTGTCTGTTTTAGACCATAATTTTGTGGTTTAATGACCATGGTTCGTTTGAATGAAAGACTGTAATGGCCTGTAATGTATAGTACCACAAGACAATCTGACATTCCAAAAAATTAACCAAGTCACTATAACGAGACAGACGCGTACAAAGGCCATATGACAGGTTTTCGGACAGTGCCCATGCACAGTGCATAACTGTTTTTCCAGTGTTTTTTCAATGACTTTCGCAAACAAATATGAAGACGGTTTCTGTTAATATAATGAATGGGATGTTGACGTCTATTCAGTTTTAACGTATGTCAACCATGTACACATATATGGTTATAAGAAACTTTGGTTCCTATACAAAATGAAAAACGACATTCAAATATAGCATGCCGTTTAGGTTAATACATTTTATAATAATACAATGAGAAACATCGGTCAGTTGTCTCCCTGTACCAAGTTAGTTATATATAGTTAATTTAGATATCATAAGAAGGTATTGATATCATACAAAAACTAATTTGGTACAGGGAGATAAGCGACCGATGTTTCTCATTGAAATTCTTCTTGAAGTCAAATGAGATTCCCCGATGAGAACCCCCTCCGGCATTGGGGAGGGGATATAGCATCTCGCCCGTCCATCCGTTCTTTCCACCTCAGGTTAAGTTTGCGTTAAGGTTCATATCTGAGAAACTTCATGTGGCACATCAATTATCTTTGGTCAGTGGATGCGTCTTTGAGAGTGATGCTGCTTCAGGTGATAATTGGGTCACACTGACCTATATTTTATGCTTCAATGACTCAGGTAAAAGTTTGCGTTAAGGTTCATATTTTTGAAACTACATGTGGCACATCAATCATATTTGGTCAGTGGATGCGTCTTGGAGAGTGATACTGCTTCAGATGCAAATTGGGTAACATTGACCTACATGTTATACTTCAATGACTCAGGTTAAAGTTTGCTAGAAGGTTCATATCTGCGAAATTACATGTGACATATCAAATATCTTTGGTCAATGGATGCGTCTTGGAGAGTGATGCTGCTTCAGATGATTATTGAGTCACTCTGATTTACATTTTTTTGCTTTCAATGATTCAGGTCAAAGTTTGCGTTAAGGGTAATATATTTGAAACTGTATGTGGCACATCAATCATCTTTTGTAAGTGGATGCGTCTTGGAGAGTGATGCTGCTTCAGATGATCAGAGATTATGGTCATCGCAAAATAATCAGCAAACGATAAAAAATGAAGTTATTACAGCGTGTTTTAATCACGAGTTGGATATTTTTGATAATCATAATCTAGGATTAGTTATTGCTTTATGGTATGAATTTTATCACCTATATAAAAGAGTTCGATTTGAGCTTTATATAATGAACCATGATTTTGATGTAAATACCCATATCACACTAGGCCACGATCGCACTACAACTGAGCAAAAATAACATAATGGTGCGATGGGGACCATCGTAGTTAGGTTGTAGTTTGAATGTAGTAAAGTCTTCGTGATTGTGAAGGTCATGGAACAATTTTGAACATGCTCATTACGATTTTGAACATGCAAAATCGTAATGAGGTCGTGGTCAAATCTGGTCATAGTGAGGTCGCACTACAGTAGTAGTAGAGTCTTGGTAAAGTTGTGGCTACATCGCAGTGGGATCGAGCTATGCCAATTGGAGACTGCACTGTAATCACATTACGATATTACTACGTCTCATTACGACCATTCCGATTCAAACGACTATTCAATGTTTCTCCCACGACCACAGCACGATCAAAATACGATGTATAAAAGACCTAAGTGTGAGCTAATGTCGAAATTTACGGCAATCAAGCAATAACCTTATCATAAGGAAAATAAAATATCGACTTTCAAAACTCAACAGAATATGTTCATCCGATTTTTAAATTTAAATGCGAAACAAAGCACCTGTCACAGGCGCTTCATCACTCTCAACGACCAAGCAACCATTTTTCATACCGAGGAAACTGGAATCATACACCGCGTAAGTTAATTACATTTTTTTGGTGAGTTTTGTATTTCTCTGTTTTTGTTGATGTCATCAGACCTTTAGTTAATAAATGGGCGATTTACAATTTTCATGTACTACTAAGAACCCGGAGAAAAATGCAGTACCTCCGCGATCGCATACTGGGCTATTACTGTATTCGTTGAAATGTCTCTCCGCAATATTGCCTCTCACAGATTTTGAGGATTTGAGTGAAATGCTATGAGTGTACTTTCAGGAAAATGG
Source organism: Modiolus philippinarum (assembly GCA_002080025.1). Taxonomy (NCBI): domain Eukaryota; kingdom Metazoa; phylum Mollusca; class Bivalvia; order Mytilida; family Modiolidae; genus Modiolus; species Modiolus philippinarum. The sequence continues at coordinate 66,919 of MJUU01074413.1, forward strand.
ATAAACTGTGTGTTTTAAAGTATCTGTCAAGATCGTTGTGACGTCTAGGTAGAATCGTAGTAAGGGCTAATACGATCGTGACGAAATCGTAGTTTAGTCATGATGGGAGCGAAGCAAGGTGTTGATGCGATCGGAATAATCGTCGTAAGGCCACAGTAAGAACAGATGGTGGTCGTTAGGTCGTGGCTATTGGTAATGAAATCGCAGTCTGTTTGTAGCATGATCGTTGTATGGCATGATCGTTGTATGATCATAGTATGGTTTTGGTTACATCGAAGGAATGTCAAAATCATGCCGCATGTACCAAGACATCTCCACGACCATGAAAATCTTGCCGGTCGTAGAAGGGTCTTTATGGTCACGACGTAGTGTAATAAGGCATTACCTGCCGAGACGTTCACATATGAATTATGCTGAAAAAGTTTATTTTGAAGTAACTGCCTATATTTCACAGTTATTATTATGATTTTTCATTGAGAAACGATCTACAATAAAGAAATAGCTTCCACATGACATTAATTTTGGTATGGGGTCGTGCTTTTGAAGACAAGTTTTGAGAAAAACTATACTTTCTTTAAATATTATCTTAATATTCAGTTACCTACATTGCATAGAAAAGAGAGAAATGTAACTTTCATTCTATGCAGTAGCAAAAACTGATGATAGCAACAACAGCAATCGTTTGCTAGTAACAGAACCGGTCAAACCTCTAATTAACAACAATTCATGATAACAATTATCAATTATCTGGCTTACCTCCTTTAACTTTGCTCGCTTTATAATTAATCAAATGACGATAATTAATCATTCGTAGACTGCGTTTGTAAATGTACCCGTATTATGAAAAGTTGGTTACTTCCAAATGCATTGAAGAAAACCAAGACAATCTCTTGAATTTACAGGCATTTAGCATCTTTTTTTTTCCTTAATCCTAACCGCATTGAACCTTGTCAGGTAGATAGAATCACAAAGAAAAACACACATGTACAAAAGAAGGTTTTATTACAAATATCATTAAGCGAAGCGTTCAAATAATGTATTTTACACTTTTCACAAATGCTTTATGTTTTGAAATATGGAAGCACCATCATGCATATCAATAACAAATCAATGTCCATTTTGATACAAGTACAAACATTCCTATTTGTACCACATTTCAATCTCCAACTGGTTCCCAAATCAGATAAACTGACCAGTAAAATATGTTGAATATAATAAAACAAGATGGGAAAACAACACGTGACAGCTTATCCACCATCCGGGCTTTCTCATCACCTTTCACACAGGTACTGCGTTTTTCTTGATCGGGTTTGGTCCCCTAAAATAATGATACAATTCTGTACAATCAACAAAGATGAAAGTAGCTGACTTTGGAGATTGTTTTCAAAAAAGAAATATAATTTATATTTTACGAAAGGATACCGGTATTCTATCTCAGACCCTATTAAATTGATTGATAGTTATGGTCTTACATCGGTTGAGCTATATTAGGACGAGAGCAAGTTGATCAATGAAAAAATCTTAAGAGAAGAGAGAATTTAAGATGGCATGAAAAACTGAGGCAACGAGTCTTGATTGCTATTGATTGGAAAATTAGAGAAATGGGTAGACACATGGTAGTGGAAGGAAGTTTAGCCTCCTATACGATCCCGAGTGAGTCTGCTCTTTTGTCGAGAAATAAAGAAGGGGTATTTATACCGCATAGAGTGGTACTTCTCCATAAAGTTTTCCTATAATGGTTAACCAGGTTCTCTGTATTCTGACCTCACTATTCTGCACAGACAGTATATTCCTCTTTCTATCCTCATATCAGAAAGCTGAAAGATTTCTGAACTAGCGTAAAACAGTGTATCATCCATCAACTCCTATTTGGAACCGAAAGTTTACTCACTAGTATTAATTATAAGATAATCCCGCTGGCATCATGCTAATCGTCGCTTCGGATATTGTCCCTTTGCTGTGAATTATGATAAAGAGAACGGTACCAGATAAAAATCATAGTGTGAAAATGCAACCGATAATCCATTTTTTAAGTTGGATCAGCCATGCGTAACAACAAGAGGCTCTCAAGAGCCTGTATCGCTCACCTGGTCCATGGCCGACATAGATAAAAGGCATTTCCAATAGGAAAAACAAAACATAAAATTTAGCAAAATACTTTTTTTTCAAAAATTACAGTATTCTTGTTTGGTTTCCATGGCAATCTTCCAACATCCATTACAACCCATAACAGAACACCATTCA
>MJUU01074413.1:69266-99983 GCA_002080025.1 Modiolus philippinarum
TCAAATAAAAATTCAAAAATTTGGGCAGAGGTTCCCCTTAAAATCAATAGGGCCAATGTAAAAACTATGTTCCAGATGGTGGCCATCTTGGATGAGGGACCATTGTGCCTTAGTTTGGTTCTAATTGGACTAGTAATTTCTGAGAAGATCTTTGAATGTATGTTTATTCCATAGATTCCAATGTTAAAATTATGTTTCCGCTGGCGGCCATCTTGGATGAGGTACAGACCTGCCAGATACCTTTTTTGGAAGGGACCATCTAAGGGCCGTCGTGACTAAGTTTGGTTATAATTAGACTGCTAGTTTCTGCGAAAAAGATCTTTAAATGTCTTTTCCATAGGGCTCAATGTTAAAACTGTGTTCCCGCTGGCGGTCATCTTGGATCAGGTACATACCTGCCAGATACCTTTTTGGATTGGACCATCTAAGGACCATTGTGGCTTAGTTAGGTTTTAATTAGGCTAGTAGTTTCTGAGAAGAATATCTTTGAATGTATTTTCCTTAGGTCCAATGTTAAAACTATGTTCCCCGCTGGCGGCCATCTTGGATTAGGTACGGACCTGTCGGATACCTTTTTTAGAAGGGACCATCTAAGGACCATAGTGACTAAGTTTGATTATAATTAGACTGGTAGTTTCTGAGAAGATCTTTGAATATCTTTTCCATAGGTTCCAATGTTAAAACTATGTTCCCCGCTTGCGGCCATCTTGGATTAGGTACGGACCTGCCGGATATGTTTTTTGGAAGGGACCATCTAAGGACAATTGTGACTAAGTCTGGTTATAATTGGACTGGTAGTTTCTGAGAAGAAGATCGTTGAATGTCTTTTTCATGGATTCCAATGTTAAAACTATGTTCCCCGCTGGCGGCCATCTTGGATTAGGTACGGACATGCCGGATACAAATTTTAAAGGGGACCAAATGGCCCAGTGGTTTCAGAGAAGATCCTTGAATGAAAAGTTTACGACGGACGGACGACGGATGCCAAGTGAAGGCAAAAGCTCACCCTGGCTTAGCCAGGTGAGCTAAAAATGATATGGATGAGATATCAAAGTACCACAATCGCAATTGAATATAGTTCTGAAGTTGACCGATTACAACTTATGTCTTTTTCAGTTCATATAAAAACTTACATATGGAACACTACAAATCTAAGTATATGAAAACGATAATAAAGGACGAATAACCTTGAAGGCATGAAAGAAACGACAAAAATCATGTAAAGACAGATCCTTGCATGATGGAGATACACTATAGCCTCATAAAATTTCACCATGAAAACTTTGTGTAACTGAATGATAAGATTTCTGGAAAGCAAAGATGTATTAGACAACTGTACTGGTGTATCGCTCAAGGACTTTTACTCCGCAAGTAGCGTAATAAAAATAAAAAGAAAAAAATCATTTCTGTGTGATGTTATTACCTCCGTCAAATTTCCATTCGTCTCTGCATATTTTGCTCTTCTTTTGTGTTTCCTATCCAAGACGTTGACTAAGGCATATTCTATCAACGCTGCAAAGACAAACAGCATACAGGCACTCATCCAGATATCAATAGCCTTGATGTAAGAAACTTCCGGAAGTTTAGCTCGTGAGCCGGAACTTTGGGTTGTCATGGTAAGCACTGACAACAGACCCAGTGATATTCTGGCTGGCACTGCATCTAAACTGATCCAAAACGATACCCAGGAAAGCATGACTATGAGAGCACTGGGAATAATTTCTTGGATGAGATGGTAGCCGTATTGCCTTGTAAAATGTAAGTCCATAGTTATACAGGTGTAACTTACTGAAATTTCAAATAATTCTTCCATTATTTTTCACATATGTCGCAAATTTGATAAATACAATATGAGTAGTATATAGGTGGTTACAAAGTCGCATTTGTGGTGGTGCCGGAAGTGACGTCACCGGAAGTGACGTAGACCGGAAATGACGTCACAGGAAGTCACGTGACCGGAAGCAGATGTCACGTGACCGGAACACGAAGTGTTTTTACTGCGCATGTGCAACCGGAATTAGCCCTATTTGAAGCCCTAGTCGGCCATATTAACCGGAAATGACGTGTTGAAAGACACCGCAGGGGTCCTGTATGACCTTAGTCCATAAAGCATGCGCGACCGGAAAAGGGCGTAGCCCCATGTGTTAACCGGAATGTATGTATCTACTGTAGGTAGCCATATTGACCGGAAGTCGGGTATGTTCCGAAGTTGGAACGTCTCGGGCGTGGTCTTTCGGATGTTTTGGGAAGTTGTCATTATCATTGTATTTCTTAGGGTGTCTTCTATCACGTCCGCGTTCGTCATGGGACATAACTCTTGCTAGTTATTTTCCCGCCATTTTTTAAAAGTTTGTTGATTTCGCCCGAGGCTAAGGCGAGAAAACTCGTGATTTATTGATGTTTGTGCTAGTTTATATTAATGTTTGCTAGTATTAAATACAACTCACGTGCTCGCGTGCTCATTTCACTTTTCGGCGGAGGCGGCGGCGGCGGTGATGGTAGTGTCCATTGGTGGTTAAGCGGCGACGGCGGTGGTAGGTCATAGTGGAGGAGGAGGAGGTAGTGGTGGTGGTGGTGATATGAAATATTTCATGTGATTCCAGCAATTATTTTCTCAATCCAGGAAGGGTCACTATGCGTTTCACCTGGCTTGTGACTGGCTATAACTGTTTAGTTATAGACCGCATTTCCCCTTCCGCCCTTTCCCAGCTGTCTTTAGTCTATCCTTCACGTTGATTCGTTTCCCTCGATCGAAGTTGGGTCACCAATCCAATACATTGCCTTTGATCTACAGCATACTTCCAAGCTTTGCTAGTGTCATAGTCCTCTTCTTTTTACAATCGCTGAACTACAATTTGATTGTTCATTGTTCTGTACACCTTCAATCCATTTTGTACTTTTAGCTGTGCTCTCGTGCACATTTCAGTATTCGGCAGTAGTGGTGGTGGGATGATAAGCTATTGTGGTGGTGGTGGTGGTGGTGGTGGTGGTAGCTGGTAGTTGGGCTTTTCTAATGGATGTAAGGGCGGCAATTGTGTTGGTGAGCTTCTTAAGTTATTGATTTTCTTGTTTAATGATGCTACTCACGACTGCTCACATGACTCACGAGTTGTTCACATGACTCACGAGTTCTCTCGAGTATCGTTTTTGACTTAAATCATAAATATAAACTTGCACAAACATCAATAAATCGCGAGTTTTCTCGCCTAAGCCTCGGGCGAAATCAACAAACTTTTAAAAAAATGGCGGGAAAATAACAAGCAAGAGTTGTGTCCCATGACGAACGCGGACGTGATAGAAGACACCCTAAGAAATACAATGATAATGGCAAATTCCGAAAACATCCGAAAGACCACGCCCGAGACGTTCCAACTTCGGAACATACCCGACTTCCGGTCAATATGGCTACCTACAGTAGATACATACCCACTTCCGGTTAACACATGGGGCTACGCCCACTTCCGGTCGTGCATGCGTTAAAGACTAAGGTCATACGGGACCCCTGCGGGTTCTTGCACTCTTTTAACACGTCATTTCCGGTTAATATGGCCGACTAGGGCTTCAAATAGGGCTAATTCCGGTTGCACATGCGCAGTAAAAACACTTCGTGTTCCGGTCACATGACCTCCGCTTCCGGTCACGTGACTTCCGGTGACGTCATTCCCGGTCTACGTCACTTCCGATGACGTCACTTCCGGCACCACCACAGCACCACCACCACAAATTCGACTTTGTAACCACCTATATACTACTAATATGTTATCAATCTTATCAAATAATTGAAAAAAAAAATTATCTAGACGTTGTGATTTTGTGGCCATATTTTCTATATCTCATACATTACGTATTTCATTAACATGCTTGATTATCATTTACTACAACAGAGTTTTCACTAGATGTAAAAAAAAAACAGAAAAAAAATCCACAAGCATTTTAATGCTAAGTATCAATTCCATTTTTTTTTAAATTTGATTCACCAAAGACAGGCGCTTACTCAAACTTAAGCATTTTAAGGTAAAAATTAATGAAAGAAAATGGAGTAAATGAAACAGTCTCTACAAATACATTGTAAACCAATCAATGGAATAACGCCTTTTCCAGTTCCTCGTCTTGTACAATCAAAAATATTCACCAGGGAAATATGAAGCAATCTAACAAATCCACAATCATCGATATATGTTTTAGTTTTAAGTAATAGTTACTTACTGCCAGCGTAAATCCGATCACAAACATCTGTGTGAACACGATCCAGTGTGAACTGTGGCAGTGACATATTGGATGCCAGTTCTACAGGTTTTGAATTCCAGCGGAACAGTAAAGTATCTGTGCTGTACCCATCTTAAGATATATGTAAATATGGTTAAAACATAAGATGCATTGAAATGTTTGAATCTCCCTATTTAACATATTTACATCTAATCAATTGCTATCATTCTAAAGAAATGGTAGATTTTTGAGTCGATTAGATTAGAAGGGAAGTTAAAGAGCTTTGGAAAAATGCTATCGTTTATTTATTTTATCAAAAACAATTGAAATGAATATCCTCCAACATCAACAAAAAGTATTAGAAAATATTTTACGCATCAAAAGAGGAAATTTATAGATTTCATATAGAAAGAGGTTTTATCAAGCTCAATATTTTTCAGCACTTGATGATAATGAAAGAAGACAAGGTACGTACAACTTTCTATATCTACCGAACAAATTTGGAAATCTATGGGATATTTCAGCAGATTCATCTGACATGACAAGGTTACTGTTAATCTGAAACAAAGTATTAGAAAAGAAATAAGAATAGAAGTTAATAAGAAAAACTAGTTGGTCAAAAACACCAAAGCAACACTCTCGTGTATATTTTTAGATCTGAAAATTGACAGTTCCGAATTCGCTGCTATCGTCATTTTATGCCATAACAAACTAACAAAAACGGATATTTAAGAAACTAGAAAACAAAGGTAGAAGTTAGTATGTCTAAATCAAAGACAGAAAAAATAAATGATTATAGATAAAATATAAAAGCTATTATTTTTTGTAAATAATAATTTATAAAATGATTTATTTGTTACAATGTTACAATGAATGTCAGGATTTTTAAAGACAGATTTTGTAACAGATTATTTCTCTCTGTGCCTTATATTATCTTCTTGATCATGTTTTTTTTTTATCCTATCGGCACATTTATTGGTTTCAATATACGTGAAAATAAGTCACGTTACGTTACTTTCTATGTTAAAGTCAGGAGGCTTGCGATTGTAAAAAGACAAATTCGTTTTGCCAAATACCATGATCAAAAATGAATCCAAAAACGCAAACTACCTCGCTTGGCAAAGAATATGAGATGAAATCCGGCTAGCTCTGTATCAGAATATATGACATATACAACGGGCATCAACTAATCAGATTATATAACATTTATAAAAGAAACAGAAATTTGCTGTACTACAAATGTGGAAATCAAACAGATAGTACCAGACTATAAAGTTCCACAAGGAATCACCTCATTTCTTTCAACTCCTAAAACATTTTTTATGCATGGAACTGGCCGAATTTGTAGTTGATTATCATAAAATTTTAGGATTAGACGTCATCTGCAATGAGAGATTTAAATTTCACTAGATCAAGTCAAATGTCAATAGGCCTATTGGAGTAGATCCATAGTTTATTACCGAACATACAAATTCCGGCTATGACTTCTGCTGTAATACGTGGAGCAGATCAAGATTATCCTTCCTGGACGCATGATGATACCAACAGATTTTTTGTGGTGTTTATACTAAAAGTACTTTAGTTTATGTGGCTTTACCATTTGTTTGGTTTGTCTGTGATTTTACCTAGATTTTATCCATGGCTTTTTTGCTTCGTTTACCAATCATAGAAGGTGATGAGTAATCGAGATGTTCAAACTCAAATCTTAGCTGTATATTTTATACTAAAATTTCAAAAGAATTGGCCAGTGAAAAGACATGCTGCCATATTTCTACCACTTGAAGTCAGAGACAAGATAATTATCATCAGAGGCATGCCAAATATGTAAAATACGTATTCATCTGTTTTCATCGAATAAGACTTGAATTTCAAAAAATCTACAAAATTATAGTTGACGTGGGACATTTCTGATTTCGCCAAAACAGTACAACTTCAAAAATAACGTTCTATAGTTTACATATCAAACTTCTCTATTCAATGTGAGCAAATGTAACAATAACGAAAAAATATTCAACAAACGGATGGCCTGAAGACATGCAGAAAATGAAAAAAAAGAGAAAGATCAGATGGAAACAAAAAGTGGCAGGGATTAAAACTCAAAACAAAACAATACAGTATATATATTACACACTGATATGTCATATTTTCTAACTAGTTTTTATCAAATGTAAGCTTGTAGTCATTTATGATTTAGTTTGTACATTAAGTTACTACACGTAATAATCAAGATACTTTAAATTAAGGTTCTGCAGATTGCAATTCGACAACTCATGTCTCTTGCATGCAGAAAATCAAACAGTTGAAAAACCAAAACCTAATGAAAAACCTCATAGGGAAACATGAATGACGCCATTAAACAACCAAGACATTGTTTTCTAGAGTGATATACGTTCTCGTACCTCATACTGTAAACAACCAATCCGTCACTATATATATGTAATAACTTATTGGGCGTAGTGATATCATGCATTTCAGCTGTCTTTTCATTAACCATGTATAAATCTGGGACCCAGACATTGTTCATTGATTTTGGATCCAGTTCCAGAGCTCGAAGTCCTGTGATTTTGTCATATGTTAGACGTTTATCATACCACCTCTGTCTCAGTATCAAACACAGTGTATACTCCTGAATATAGAATGACATGAACAGTATTTGTCAAAGTGCTTGATTTTTACCTAATAAAAAAACTTGAACCTCAGCTCGTGTTTGAAACTTAACACGTCGATAGCTCTCCTTATTTACCTGTCATCGTTTTGCTGTACTTGTATTATATTTGTTTCCTGATTTTAATGGATTTTTGTCTGTATATTACCGAGTTTTGTCTTATGACGTGATAACTAAGCACAATTTCTCATTTAAGTTTAGGTTTATCAGCCTTTTGTCTATTTCTGATTTTATGCAAACTTTATCTACCTACACATAAGTAAGACCGCTATTATAATTTTAACTCAATGAATCTATACAAAACTATTGCTCATTTCGGTCTTTACTACATCATTCTGGTCATTGAGTTAGCATAATGCGTGCAATTTCAGAAAATGATGAATGTATGGATTCCATGGTAGACGTATTGTTTCTATGGTTGAAGCACTAGCTGGATTAATACGAAGCTTGCAACAGAAATTAAATGGATATGAAGTAAATGCATGTACAAGACTTTAAACAAATGAAGAATGCAATACCACTTTAATAGTTCTTTGTCTTTGGTCAGGGAATAATATCCAAGTATAGTGGTAAAACCATTGTAATTTATTCTCATAATGGCTAAAATTGACGGAAGTATCTGCAATACAGTCTATAACCCACTTAAATGTACTTACTACATTTTGCCATCCAACTGAATCATTACCTCTTATTTAAACGGTGACTCCATGACTGGATCGATGGAAGTTTTGAATTTGATTTTTTTCCTTTTACAAGCAGATTCGGCTCCTTTGGGCTAGCCAGCAGTTAAGCGGCGAGCACGCCTTGAGCCATACGTTTTGTCTTATTGTTTCCTTTTCAAGATTGTGGTCATGGGATTAGTAGTCTACCTGTATTGGGTTTTATTGGTAAGTTTATTATACTACAGAGAAACGGAATAGAGAAAGGGAAGGTTTGGGTACCCATAAACCGGTTTAATCCACCGCTAGCTCTTGCTAGTGCCGGTACCAAATCCAGCTATCCCGAGTTCCTATCGTTTTTACTATTGCCTTTTGTCTATTTTATTGTTTTGTTTTGTGCAGTTCCCTTATTATTAATTGTGTTTTTAATTACCCAATAACTGAATTTGAAGACCGGCTGTCTGAATCGTGACTTACCATGGCTATTTCACTAATTGAATCAATACTCTGTATATACAATTGTACAAGACCTTTGACTGGCTCATCTGAAACAAAACATCCTTATATGAATATTTTTTCATCGGTTCACTAGAACATATGAATCATCAGTAAAAAAATAAGTGATAACCATACTGCATTTTAGGATCTGATGTTATAAATTGTATAATAAGGTCTCATGCGATCACTTAGCAGGACAGGAAAAAAACAGATGTTTGCGACAGTAAAATCTGAGAATTTCACCAAATGATCGTAACTTACACTTTGATTATCTCTAATTTGATGCAAATCCAAAACTATAGAACCAAGGTAAGTGATCGGGTTTTAATTCAATATTAGCAACACCCAAGGTCAAATTTCCTAAGTACTGAGTTTTATAACGTCAAATGTATTGTTGTTAGGACAAACACAATATTTTACAAAGAATGCACGACAAGGGTAACCCTTTCACTACTTTTTTTCATAATTGAAAAATCGAAAATTTCCGTTCGTTTTTTTTTTCATCTTCTTTGATGAATATTAAACACATTAGCTATTGACTTTAGGATTTTTACTTCACAAACAACAAATTTACCTAATAGTGCTTTATATTTTATGGTGTTTGTCGGTAGTTCTGTCTGTTTTTTTACTTGCATTATTTATATACATGTATGTTCGTTGTCTGTGATGAATCCTTTTAACATCAATATTTACTGGTTATTTTGATAACAAACATGTAGTAACGGAGTGAACTTATGCTCAACAAAATTTCATATGTATTGCGGTCGACATTTTTTCGGTGTTTTCCACCTGATTTATCTTTTTGTCTCTTGGACTTTAGCTTTTGACAATTCTGTTCAGTAATTTTGTTATTACCCCATTAACAACATTTATTTCCAAGCGCTTTTGATCTTACAGTGACAGGAACAGAACTGTTACATACCTTCGTTGAAGTTTGGAGGAATAGTTGAATCATAATTCATAAAAAGGTCCTTCAACGTTTCTTCTCTGAAATATACAAAACAGTGTATAGAAGTTGTGAAAAGAAATAATCTAAGAAAACGTGCAAGACAAAATTTCCACAAGCTGAATACAAACTATTCTATAGTTGGGGGAGGGGGGTTATTGTTTATTTCTATCAAACTTTTTATCAATTTGTAAATATTTGCGACATAAATCAAGTTGCAGTCAAAAAGTGGAAAGTGATTTAATTTAATTGTAACTCATTATTCTCAGCCCTTAATTATCTCCCTGAGATTGAACAAAACCACAAACACACATACAATTGTTTTTTTGGCTGAAAGCTGTATGCTTAGGGTCACGTAAGCTAGCTAGTTATTTCAACTTTATTTTATGCAAAAATTTACAGTATCTGTTTAGAATAACAAATTGCGAAAAAAATACTTAAATAAGCAATCAAAAGGATATACAGTAGAGAAAGTCTCTAAAATACATGGTAAAATGAAGCAAAGGAACAACGTTTTTATTGATGTTCTTCATCCTGAAGTCACCATGAGACCTTCAACAATACAACACTAGCCATTTCGACAACTTAGTTCGCTTTAGTGGAAGATTAGTGACTGGAATATTATTTACAGTTGACCAATGAAATAAAAAAAAATCGAAATAAAAAAGGCAAAATAAAGGTTTGATTTGTAAAACAGCTTTGTACGAGGCAGATTTTCCTAAGTTAAAAATATCGTAAAATACAAAAATATGTAAGTTGCATAATAAACAGTAAATTTTGCTATGCTGTACACGTATTTCAAAAAATAACATGGAACTCCATAATCCAAAATACTATTATTCAGAAGGAGGTATTCATTACCACAAATAATGAAATATGAAGCCAAATCAAGTAGATATTGCTAGGTCCAGATCAAATTACACACATTTTTGATTTCATAGGAATGGCTGTATCTACACTGAACAGACATAACAGTCCATTCTGTTTTTAATGACTATGGACTTCCTGGTTGTCATTCCTTCTGTATTATACTACCGTTGTTGCATGACATATATTTGAAACCGTAAATACTGAAAATAAGAATTAGAACTTGGATTGTTTTAAACGGCATAATTTTCTTCTTCATTCCCGGTCACCATTTTTCAGACCAGAGAAGCCACCACCTTGTGCCGGCTTAATTTTTTGAGAAAAATTGTTATCTCACTTTTGTTATGATACTAAAAATATCGGAATAACTCGTATCGTCTGTGGGAAACACACAGTTCAAGATTGTCAACAACTTACAGTTATATGACATGAGTGAGTTCGCAAAGCAAAATTTTGTGTGCATTTTAAGTAAAAACGATCACTCTTTAACAAATTCTCTAGAATTTATTTGTTGTTCGATTTTATAATTTTTATACTGCTAAAGAGGGCTCAACCAACAGCTTCTCTTGGTAATTTAGAAATCATTTTAAGTTCAGTTGTTTTCTTATTGTGATTATTCAAATACAGATTGAATTTTTAGCGTCACAATTTATTATATAATATATAGCAAATCTTGACGTTGTGAATTTGTTGACATGTTTAAATAGTTACAAAAAAGGAACTATAGAGCATAAAATTATTTTTAAGTTATACTTAGAAGCTGTTGGTCAAGCTCTTTTCAACAGTATAAAAAATATACAAGTTGGACAAGAAATGAATTTTATTGAATATTTTGAAAGTGATCGTTTTTACTTGAAATGCACAGGGAAATTTTGCGATAGGGTTAAACCGGTTTATGGGTACCCAAACCTCCCCTGTATCTGCCCCGTTTTCCTGTAGTATAATAAACATACGAATAAAACCCAAAACAGGTAGACCACCATCTCCATGACCACAATCTTGAATGGAAAGAAAAAACAATACATAATTTAGAAAGATGGGTCAAGGGGGGCTCGCCGCTTAACTGCCGGCTAGCTCAAGGAGCCTAGTCTGCTAGTAGAACACTGTCGCACTACGGAAGAACAAGAGGCTTTCAAGAGCCTGTATCGCTCACCTGGGTCCTATGCAGCACTATAATTCCAAATTGATGGTTCATCTTTGGTGGTGTATGTACACAAAAATCAGAAACTTTTTATAAAATTGAATCAAAATTGTTCAAGCAGTTTCAGAGAAGATTTTTGGATGCAGTTTCCAAACTTTTAGGGCCTATGTTAATCTACGTTCCCTGCTGGCAGCTATTTAACATAAGACTTTGAAGAGGTTCACCCAAGGACTATCATATAAAAATTCTACTGAAATTGTTCAAGCAGTTTCAGAGCAGATCTTTTGACGCATTTCCCATTGGGTCCTATGTTAAAAGTTTTGTCACTGGTGGCCATGTCGGAAGACGGATCAGCACCAAAGTAACAAACTTGGTCAAAATCTCACAATTTTCATTGCAATGTTTAAATTGAATCCATTCAGTGGTTTTCTATTATATCTTTGTTTGCATTTCCCCTTATGGGTATAATTCATTGCTGGAGGCTATATTGGATGATGGATCAGCACCGAAGAAACAACACTTGGTCAGCTTCTCATAAGCATCATGTATGCAAAGTTTGCTTTAATCTATTCAGCAGTTCTCTAGAAGATATTCTGTTAAATTAAGTTCACAGCTGGTGACACTTTGTCAGCACCTGACATGCATCATTCATGCCATATTTGATTTAAATCCATTCAGCAGTTCTCTAGAAGATCTTTGTGCGCATTTCCCATAGGGTCGAATGCTGTGGGTCATATACGATGACGGATCCGCACCTAAGTAAAAATACTTAGTTAGCATCTCATAAGCATTATAAATGCCAATTATGGGTTGAAGCAATTCAGTGGTTCTTAAAAGGAGTTCTTTGTATGCATTTTACAATTGGGTCCAATGTTAAAATTTAGTTCCCAGCTGGCGGCCATGTTGGATGACGGATCGGCACCAAAGTAATAACTCTTGGTCAGCACCGCATAAGCATCATTCAAGCCAAGTTTGGTTCAAATCCATTCATTTGTTCTCAAGGAGAAGTTCTTTGTATGCATTTTCCGATAGGGTCCAATGTTGAAATTAAGATCCCAGCTGGCGGCCATGTTGGATGACGGATCGGCACCAAAGTAACAACACTTGCTCAGCACCTCATCAGCAACATTCATGCATGCCAAGTTTGGTTCAAATCCATCTGATGGTTCTCAAGAAGAAGTTCTTTGCATGAATGTTTCCCATTAGGTCAAATATTAAGCTAAGTTCCCCGCTGGCGGCCATCTTGGAAGAGGTCGGAAAACTTGAATGTGTTCAATAAAATATAGTCCTTAACATGCTGAACATTTTTGCAATTTAAACTTGACCTCTATCTCAAAGCGTTTTTGAAATATAGGACAAAAAATAAAAAATCACGAAAAATTTGACCAATAAAGGGCCACAACTCATATATAGGTACTTGGATTTTCTTCAAAATATTCATGTGGGTAGATCTCAACATGCTGAACAATTTTGCAATTAAACTTAACCTCTACCTGTTATAGTTTTTTAATAAAAATAAAAAACATCAAAATTTTGAATGCATGCTAGGCAACCTTCCTGTAAAATTTCATCCAATTCTGAGCACTTTGAATTTTCCCGCCTTTTTCCGTTTCCATGGCAACGGCGGCCATTTTGAAAATTTCGAAAGGTTTCTGCACATCTACTCATATAGGCCAACATTCCTGTGAAGTTTCATAAAGTTTGGACCAATAGTTTCTGAGAAACGTGTCGGACAAGAATTGAGCGGAAGAAAGAAGAAGGTAAAAAACAAATAATAACAAGTGATAATGTGTTTTCAATCAAACACAGAAGTCGCCCAACCAGAATTAATTCTTAAATGTTCTATGAAAGAACAATGCGTCCTCGATCAAAGAATTAAGACTTAAAACTTATCATGATTCTGTCTATCAGTGATATTAGTATCTTTAATAAACCTGTACACACCTTGTGGTTGCATCAGAAAACCCATATCTATTTATATATTATAAAGTAAGGCACTTCCCCTATTGAATGTAATTATATTAAATTTTTAAATTACATTGAAATACATATCAGTTCCATTGAATTTTGACCACCCATTTTTGAGAAAACTATTACGCCAATTGTTCAAAAGCAATTTCTAGGTTTTTCCCGGAAGTTGCGTCATAATATTCTCATCACTGATCAACAGTTTTAGCTAAATATGTACATTTATTGATTCTTTGACGTGAAATAAAGTTTTTGGCCATGACCTTGAACTTTGACCTTGACCTCCTTTTGAAGGTCACATCCTTAACATTTTTTATATTGAATGTCTCTTTGTATCTTCAATGGTATTTGAGCTATAAGCAAAAAACCCGAAATCAGACATCAAAAATCGAGTTTTGGCCCATAGGCCCAGAACAGTTGGTCCAATAATTTTGGACCCAATGTAACAAATGTAGATCTTAGCAAGATACACATTTTTGCCGTTATATGTTATCAGCTATCTATTATAATTTATGAGTTAATCCAATGACATGATCAAGGGTCAAAGTTCAAAGCAACCAATGACCTTTGACCTTGGCATTTTTAAATGTAACACATATCACCTAAGATGAAAGGAAAAGGTTTCAAGTTTCTATCTCTTACCGTTTTCGAGAAAAACCTACTTAAAAGATATGATGAAATTTTCAAGGGGCATAACTCCTGACCGGTTGATCACAGAGTTTCGGTCTAAATGTAACAAATGTTGGGAATGACCCAACTAACATTTTTGTCTTTACATTGTATTAGCTATCCGTTACAGTTTCTAAGTTAATCCGATAATAAGATTTGGGGTCAAAGTTCAAAGTGACCAATGATGGTGGTCATTTGGAAAATTTCAACACCCAAGTGCACATCTTTGGGTGGTGATCTATCTACTTGTGAAGTTTGATTATGATTGGGCAAGTGGTCTCTGAGAATTTGATTGGACAAGATGATTTTTGAGGCGGAATAATAATACTAATAATAATAAGAAACGGTGCAAACACAAGAAGTCGCCAAACTTTGTTTGGGCGACTTAACGAGTGAAAATGTGTTTGGATGCAAACACAGAAGTCTCACAAACCAGAATTCCTTCTTTATTGTAGTCTGAAAGAACAATGATTCCTCAATGTAATAATTGTAGTCTTAACTCATTTTGTGTCTAACAGTGCTGTAAGTAACTTTGATTCACATGTATATACTTCATCAGCAGTGGGGTTGCATAAGAAAAATCATTTCTATTTTTAATGAAGTAGAAGATTTCCTCTATGGTGTGTAATTATTTCAAAATTTTAATTTACACTGACATACATACAAGTTTGAATAAGTTCGGATCACAAATCTTTGAAAATACTAGTTCGTAAATTCTTCTAAGAAAAATTGATATGTTTTTCCCAGAAGTTGCATCATTATGTTCTTATTGTTAATTCATCGATAAACCAAGATTATAGCTACAAATGTACATTGATTGATACTGTAACGTCAAATTAAGTTTTTTGGCTGTGACCTTGACCTTTGACCTTGTCCTCATTTTGAAGGTCACGTCTTCCTGAACATTTTTTCTATGGAATGTTTCTTTGTATCTTCAATGGTATTTGAGCTATACACCAAAACCCCGAAATCAGACATTTCAAATTGGTGTTTGGCCCACATGGCCCAAAACGGTTGGTCCAATGATTTTGGACCCAATGTACCAAGTGGAGAACTTAAACAAGATACGCATTTTTGCCATTACATTTTATCAGCTATCTATTACAGTTTATGAGTTAATCCAATATCAAGGTCTAGGGTCAAAGTTCAAAGTGACCAATGACCTTGACCTTGGCATTTTTAAATGTAACACATATCACCTAAGTTGAATGGAAAATGTTCCAGGTTTCTATCTCTTACCGCTTTTGAGAAAAACCATGTTTTAAGATATGACGAAATTTTTAGGGGGCATAACTTATGAAGGGTTGACCCTAGAGTTTCGGTCCAAATGTAACAAAGGTCCGTCATATCCTAACAAACATTTTTGTCATCATATTATCAGCTATCTGTTACAGTTTCTGACTTAATCCAATAATAAAATTTGGGGTCGAAGGTCAAAATGACCAATGATGGTGGTCATTTTGAAAATTTAAATACCCGCATGCACCTCTTTGGGTTGAGATCTAACATCCTATAAAGTTTGGTTCAGATTGGGCAAGTGGTCTTCGAGAATTTGGTAGGACAAGATTATGGCAAGAAGAAGCGGAAAAATAACAAGTGATAATGTGGTTGCAAGCAAACACAGAAGTCGCCCAACCACAATTAAATCTTTAACGTTCTCTGAAAGAACAATGCGTCCTCGATTTAAGAATTAAGGACTTAAAACTCATCATGATTCTGTCTGTCAGTGATATCAGTATTTTTATTAACCTGTACGCACTTTGTGGTTGCATCAGAACAATCATTTCTATTTATATATTATGAAGTAAAGCATTTCATCGGTTGTGTGAAACTATATCAAAATTTTAAATTACATTGAAATACATTTCAGTTCCATTGAATTTTGACCAACCATTTTGAGAAAACTATTACGTCAATTGCTAGGTCTTTTCCGAAAGTTGCGTCATAATATTCTCATCATTGATCAATAGTTAAAGCTTAATATGTACATTTATTGATTCTTTTATGTGAAATAAAGTTTTTGGCCATGGACTTGAACTTTGACCTTGACCTCCTTTTGAAGGTCAAATCTTTCTAAACATTTTTTGTATTGAATGTCTCTTTGTATCTTCAATGGTATTTGAGCTATAAGCAAAAACCCAAAATCAGACATCAAAAATCGGGTTTTGGTCCATTGGCCCAAAAGGGTTGGTCCAATAATTTTGGACCCAATGTAACAAATGTATATCTTAACAAGATACACATTTTTCCTATTACATGTTATCAGCTATCTATTATAGTTTATGAGTTAATCCAATGACAAGATCAAGGGTCAAAGTTCAAAGTGACCAATGACCTTTGACCTTGGCATTTTTATATGTAACACATATCACCTAAGATGAATGTAAAAGATTTCAGGTTTCTATCTCTTACCACTTTCGAGAAAACCCTACTTAAAAGATATGATGAAAATTTCAAGGGGCATAACTCCTGAACGGTTGACCATAGAGTTTCGGTCTAAATGTAACAAATGTCGGGAATGACCTAACTAACATTTTTGTCATTACATTGTATTAGCTATCTGTTACAGTTTCCGACTTAATACAATAATAAAATTTGGGGTCAAAGTTCAAAATGACCAATGATCGTGGTCATTTGGAAAATTTCAACACCCAAGTGCACATCTTTGGGTGGTGATCTATCTACCTGTGAAGTTTGATAATGATTGGGCAAGTGATCTCTGAGAATTGGGTTGGACAAGATGATTTTTGAAGCGGAATAATAATAATGATAATAATAATAACGAGTGATGGTATGTTTGCATGGAAACACAAGTCACTCAAACCAGATTCCATACCCAATTCCGTTTTGAAAAATGCTGTATTGTATATTTATCACCTATGATTGTAATGATGTGTTTTGAAATATTTGTCTCTATTCCTTATGTAAGAACTAGTGCTATAAACTCATTATCGTTTTGTCTATCAGTGTTAGTAGAACTTCACAGGTTAACACGTCATTAGTGTATGTACTGGATTGCATCAGAAAAAAAGTTGCGTCATAATGGTTTCAATATTGATTCATTGATGAGACCAACATTCCAAGCTTAATACGTACATTTATTGATACTTCAACGTGAAATAAAGCTTAAGGGCTGTGACCTTGACCTTTGACCTTGACCTCCTTTTGAAGGTCCTGACTTCCTGAACATTTTGTACGTTGAATGTCTTTAAGTATCTTCAATGGTATTTGAGCTATAAGCAAAAACCCCGAAATCAGATATCAAAAATCGGGTTTTGGTCCATAGGCCCAAAACGGTTGGTCCAATAATTTTGGACCCATGTAACAAATGTAGATCTTAACAAGATACACATTTTTGCCATTACATGTTATCAGCTATCTATTATAGTTTATGAGTTAATCCAATGACAAGATCAAGGGTCAAAGTTCAAAGTGACCAATGACCTTTGACCTTGGCATTTTAAAATGTAACTCATATCACCTAAGATGAATGGAAAATGTTTCAGGTTTCTATCTCTTACCGTGTTCGAGAAAAACATACTTAAAAGATATGATGAAATTTTCAAGGGGCATAACTCCTGACCGGTTGACCATAGAGTTTCGGTCTAAAAGGAACAAATGTCGGGAATTACCTAACTAACATTTTTGTCATTACATTGTATTAGCTATCTGTTACAGTTTCCGAGTTAATCCGATAATAAGATTTGGGGTCAAAGTTCAAAGTGACCAATGATGGTGGTCATTTGGAAAATTTCAACACCCAAGTGCACATCTTTGGGTGGTGATCTATCTACCTGTGAAGTTTGATTATGATTGGGCAAGTGATCTCTGAGAATTTGGTTGGACAAGATGATTTTTGAGGCGGAATAATAGTAATAATAATAACAAGTGATAATGTGTTTGCAAGCAAACACAGAAGTCGCCCAACCAGAATTAATTCTTAAATGTTCTCTGAAAGAACAATGCGTCCTCGATTTAAGAATTAAGATTTAAAATTATTCATGATTCTGTCTATCAGTGATATCAGTATTTTTAATTAACACTTTGTGGTTGCATCAGAAAAACCATATCTATTTATATATTATAAAGTAAGGCACTTCCCCTATTATGTGTAATTATATCAAAATTTTAAATTACACTGAAATACATATCAGTTCCATTGAATTTTGACCACCCATTTTTGAGAAAACTATTACGTCAATTGTTCAAATGCAATTTCTAGGTCTTTCCCGGAAGTTGCGTCATAATATTCTCATCACTGTTCAACAGTTTTAGCTTAATATGTACATTTATTGATTCTTTGACGTGAAATAAAGTGTTTGGCCATTACCTTGAACTTTGACCTTGACCTCCTTTTGAAGGTCACATCTTCCTTAACATTTTTTATATTGAATGTCTCTTTGTGTCTTCAATGGTATTTGAGCTATCAGCAAATAACCCGAAATCAGACATCAAAAATCGAGTTTTGGCCCATAGGCCCAGAACAGTTGGTCCAATAATCAATGTAACAAATGTAGATCTTAACAAGATACACATTTTTGCCGTTACATGTTATCAGCTATCTATTATAGTTTATGAGTTAATCCAATGACATGATCAAGGGTCAAAGTTCAAAGTAACCAATGACCTTTGACCTTGGCATTTTTAAATGTAACACATATCACCTAAGACCCACATCTTTGGGTGGTGATCTATCTACCTGTGAAGTTTGATTATGATTGGGCAAGTGGTATCTGAGAATTTGGTTGGACAAGATGATTTTTGAGGCGGAATAATAATAATAACGAGTGATGATATGTTTGCATGCAAACACAAGTCACCCAAACCAGTTTTCATACCCAATTGCTTTTTGAAAAAATGCTGTGTTGTATATTTATCACCAATGATTGTAATTTTGTGTTCTGAAATATTTGTTTTAATTCCTTGTGTAAGAACTATCGTCATAAACTCATTATCTTTTCGTCTATCAGTGTTAGTAGTCATTTGATTCACAGATTAACACTTAATAAGTATATGTACTGGATTGCATCAGAAAGGAAGTTGCGTCATAATGGTTTCATTATTGATTCATTGATGAAACCAACATTCAAAGCTTAATACTGTATGTACATTTATTGATACTTTAACGTAAAATAAAGCTATAGGGCTGCGACTTTGACCTTGACCTCATTTTGAAGGTAAAGACTTCCTGAATATTTTGTACATTGAATGTCTTTTAGTATCTTCAATGGTATTTGAGCTATAAGCAAAAAACGCAAAATTCGGACATCAAAATCGGTTTTCGGTCAATAAAACGAAAACGGTTAGTCCGATAATTTTGAACCCTATGTAACAAATATAGATCTTAACAAGACACACATTTTTGCCATACATTTTATCAGCTATCTATTACGGGTTATGAGTTATAACAAAAACAAGGTCTAGGGTCAAAGTTCAAAGTGACCAATGACCTTTAACCTTGGCATTTTTAATGTAACACATATCTCCTAAGTTGAATGGAAAGGTTTCAGGTTTCTATCTCTTACCGTTTTCGAGAAAAAACATGCTAAAAAGGGTGACGAAACTTTCAAGGGGCATAACTCTTCAACGGTGCATCATAGAATTTCGGTCCAAATGTAACAAAGGTCCGTCATGACCTAATAAACAGTTTTGCCATAACAATTTATCAGCTATCATTTACAGTTTTCGAGATATTCCAATCACAAGATTTCAGGTCAAAGTTCAAAGTGACCAATGACCGTGGTCATTTTGGAAATTCAAAAACCTTCTTGCACATCTTGGGGTGGTTGTCTACATTGATTCCATGTTTCATTAAGTTTCGAATACCCATCTATGAGATAATGTTTGGACAAACTTTGAAAAATCCATTGAGGAATAATAATAATAACTAGATTTGCAATTGCAAGCAATAGCCGATGTCACCCCAGACAACTAATTTGATGATTCCATCTTGTTGGCAGCCTCAAAATCTACCTAGAAATCAATTTTCGTTAAATTCCGACAATGTTGAAAATTTGACGTATTTTGGCGGCCATCTTGGAAATGGCGGCCATTTTGAAAATTTTAAACATACAGCATACAATTTCAGATGGTGATCCGACTTTGTACCAAGTTTGAAATCATTTGGTCCAGCCATTTCAAAATAATCGCTCGGACAAGAATTATTGGAAGAATAAGAAAAATAAAAAGAATAATAATAATAATAACCAGAAGAAACGTAGAATAACAACATGTCACCCCGACAAAGTCTGGGGTGACATAAAAAGAACAATTGCAAGCAATAGCCGATGTCACCCCAGACAACAAATTCGATGATTGCATCTTGTTCGCAGCCTCAAAATCTACCTAGAAATCAATTTTCATTGAATTCCAACAACGTTGAAATTTTGACGTATTTTGGCGGCCATCTTGGAAATGGCGGCCATTTTGAAAATTTTAAACGCGCAGCATACAACTTCAGATGATGATCCAACTTTGTGCAAAATTTGAAATCAATTGGTCCTGCCATTTTAATAATAATGGCTCCGACAAGAATTATTGGAAGAATAAGAAAAATAAAAAGAATAATAATAATAATAATCAGAAGAAACGTAGAATAACAACATGTCACCCCGACAAAGTCTGGGGTGACATAATAAGAAACAGAGTAAAAACAATGAGTCACGAAACTTCGTTTGGGTGACTTAATAATAATAAGACATGGTGCAAACACAAGAAGTCGCCAAACTTTGTTTGGGCGACTTAACGAGTGAAAATGTGTTTGGATGCAAACACAGAAGTCTCACAAACCAGAATTCTTTCTTTATTGTACTCTGAAAGAAAAATGATTCCTCAATGTTATTATTGTAGTCTTAACTCATTTTGTGTCTAACAGTGCTGTTGATTCACATGTATATACTTCATCAGCAGTGGGGTTGCATCAGAAAAATCATTTCTATTTTTAATATCATGAAGTAGAAGATTTCCTCTATGGTGTGTAATTATTTCAAAATTTTAATTTACACTGACATACATACAAGTTTCAATAAGTTCGGATCACACATCTTTGAAAATACTAGTTCGTAAATTCTTCTAAGAAAAATTGATATGTCTTTCCCAGAAGTTGCATCATTATTTTCTTATTGTTAATTAATCGATAAACCAAGATTATAAGCTACAAATGTACATTGATTGATACTGTAACGTCAAATTAAGTTTTTTGGCTGTGACCTTGACCATTGACCTTGTCCTCATTTTGAAGGTCACGTCTTCCTGAACATTTTTTCTATTGAATGTTTCTTTGTATCTTCAATGGTATTTGAGCTATACACCAAAACCCCGAAATTAGGCATTTCAAATTGGTGTTTGGCCCACATGGCCCAAAACGGTTGGTCCAATGATTTTGGACCCAATGTACCGAGTGGAGAACTTAAACAAGATACACTTTTTTGCCATTACATTTTATCAGCTATCTATTACAGTTCATGAGTTAATCCAATGACAAGGTCTAGGGTCAAAGTTCAAAGTGACCAATGACCTTGACCTTGGCATTTTTTAAATGTAACACATATCACCTAAGTTGAATGGAAAATGTTCCAGGTTTCTATCTCTTACCGTTTTTGAGAAAAACCATGTTTTAAGATATGACGAAATTTTTAGGGGGCACAACTAATGAAGGGTTGGCCCTAGAGTTTCGGTCCAAATGTAAAAAAGGTCCGTCATATCCTAACAAACATTTTTGTCATCATATTTTCAGCTATCTGTTACAGTTTCTGATTTAATCCAATAATAGAATTTGGGGTCGAAGGTCAAAATGACAAATGATGGTGGTCATTTTGAAAATTTAAATACCCGCATGCACCTCTTTGGGTGGAGATCTAACATCCTATAAAGTTTGGTTCAGATTGGGCAAGTGGTCTTCGAGAATTTGGTAGGACAAGATTATGGCAAGAAGAAGCGGAAAAATAACAAGTGATAATGTGTTTGCAAGCAAACACAGAAGTCGCCCAACCACAATTAAATCTTTAATGTGCTCTGAAAGAACAATGCGTCCTCGATTTAATAATTAAGGACTTTAAACTCATCATGATTCTGTCTATCAGTGATATCAGTATTTTTTATTAACCTGTACGCACTTTGTGGTTGCATCAGAAAAATCATTTCTATTTATATATTATGAAGTAAAGCATTTCATCGGTTGTGTGTAACTATATCAAAATTTTAAATTACATTGAAATACATTTCAGTTCCATTGAATTTTGACCAACCATTTTGAGAAAACTATTACGTCAATTGCTAGGTCTTTTCCGAAAGTTGCGTCATAATATTCTCATCATTGATCAATAGTTAAAGCTTAATATGTACATTTATTGATTCTTTTATGTGAAATAAAGTTTTTGGCCATGGCCTTGAACTTTGACCTTGACCTCCTTTTTTGAAGGTCACATCTTTCTAAACATTTTTTTGTATTGAATGTCTCTTTGTATCTTCAATGGTATTTGAGCTATAAGCAAAAAACCCAAAATCAGACATCAAAAATCGGGTTTTGGTCCATAGGCCCAAAAGGGTTGGTCCAATAATTTTGGACCCAATGTAACAAATGTAGATCTCAACAAGATACACATTTTTTCTTTTACACGTTATCAGCTATCTATTATAGTTTATGAGTTAATCCAATGACAAGATCAAGGGTCAAAGTTCAAAGTGACCAATGACCTTTGACCTTGGCATTTTTATATGTAACACATATCACCTAAGATGAATGTAAAAGATTTCAGGTTTCTATCTCTTACCGCTTTCGAGAAAACCCTACTTAAAAGATATGATGAAATTTTCAAGGGGCATAACTCCTGAACGGTTGACCATAGAGTTTCGGTCTAAATGTAACAAATGTTGGCCATAACCTAACTAACATTTTTGTCATTACATTGTATTAGCTATCTGTTACAGTTTCCGACTTAATCCAATAATAAAATTTGGGGTCAAAGTTCAAAATGACCAATGATGGTGGTCATTTGGAAAATTTCAACACCCAAGTGCACATCTTTGGGTGGTGATCTATCTACCTGTGAAGTTTGATAATGATTGGGCAAGTGATCTCTAAGAATTTGGTTGGACAAGATGATTTTTGAGGCGGAATAATAATAATAATAATAACGAGTGATGATATGTTTGCATGCAAACACAAGTCACCCAAACCAGATTCCATACCCAATTCCCTTTTGAAAAATGCTGTATTGTATATTTATCACCAATGATTGTAATGATGTGTTTTGAAATATTTGTTTCTATTCCTTATGTTTTTTTTCCGTCATTGTTTTTGTGTCTAACGTCATTGTTTTCTGTGTTCTCGTTTTTGCCCTGTCTTTGGACTTCGATTCTTGTGAATATCACCCCTTTGTTCCTTCGGTATTCTACTGCCGTTGTTATGTAAGAAATAATGTTATAAACTCATTATCTTTTTGTCTATCAGTGTTAGTAGAACTTTGATTCACAGGTTAACACGTCATTAGTGTATGTACTGGATTGCATCAGAAAAAAAGTTGCGTCATAATGGTTTCAATATTGATTCATTGATGAGACCAACATTCCAAGCTTAATACATACATTTATTGATACTTTAACGTGAAATAAAGCTTAAGGGCTGTGACCTTGACCTTTGACCTTGACTTCATTTTGAAGGTCCAGACTTCCTGAACATTTTGTACGTTGAATGTCTTTAAGTATCTTCAATGGTATTTGAGCTATAAGCAAAAAACACGAAATTCGGACATCAAAATTGATTTTCGGTCCATACACCGAAAACGGTTGGTCCAATAAGTTTGGACCCTATGCAACAAATGTAGATATTAACAAGATACACATTTTTGCCATTACATGGTATCAGCTATCTTTTATAGTTTATGAGTTAATCCAATGACAAGATCAAGGGTCAAAGTTCAAAGTGACCAATGACCTTTGACCTTGGCATTTTTAAATGTAACACATATCACCTAAGATGAATGGAAAAGGTTTCAGGTTCCTATCTCTTACCGTTTTCGAGAAAAACCTACTTAAAAGATATGATGAAACTTTCAAGGGGCATCACTCCTAAACGGTTGACCATAGAGTTTCGGTCTCAATGTAACAAATGTCGGTCATGACCTAACTAACATTTTTGTCATTACATTGTATTAGCTATCTGTTATAGTTTTCGAGTTAATCCAATAATAAGATTTGGGGTCAAAGTTCAAAGTGACCAATGATTGTGGTCATTTGGAAAATTTCAACACCCAAGTGCACATCTTTGGGTGGTGATCTATCTACCTATGAAGTTTGATTATGATTGGGCAAGTGATCTCTGAGAATTTGGTTGGACAAGATGATTTTTGAGGCGGAATAATAATAATAATAATAACGAGTGATGATATGTTTGCATGCAAACACAAGTCACCCAAACCATATTACATACTCAATTCTTTAGTTATTTGTTACCACTGGGTCGATGCCTCTGCTGGTGGACTGTTAGTCCCCGAGGGTATTCACCAGCTCAGTAGTCAGTACTTCGGTGCTGACCCGAAAGGCGATTCTATTTTGAATCTTGCAATATCTAAATTTTTGTATATTTTGTTGAAAACTAAAGAGTATCTCCCTCATGCAAAGCTCTGTCCTTAGCTGTTTTTGGCTTTACTTTTAGATCATATTGGGTATTTGTTCTCTATCAGTTTTTGAACATCTTTGAGTTTATGGTCTTCCAAACGTTTAGATTTTATCTGCACTGAAGAGACACAAGTTGTCGAAATGCGGATATGCAGAAAATAAATTTACAGTAACTTCGGTATTTAGTTATTCCTCTTTGAAAGAATGTTGTGTTGTAAATTTATCACCAATGATTGTAGTAATGTTTTCGGAGTTTATTGTTTTTTTATTCCTCATATCAGGAATAGTGTTTAAAATTCATTATGTTTTCGTCTATCAGTGCTAGTAGTGCTTTGATTCAAAGGTAAAAATATTTTCTTCATTGCGTCAGAAAGGAAGTGGCGTCATAATGTTCTTATTATTAATTCATCACTGAAACCAATATTCCAAGCTTAATATGCATATTTGTTGATAATAAAGTTTTGGGATGTGACCTTGACCTTTGAACTTGACCTCATTTTGAAGGTCCTGTCTTCCTGAACATTTTGTATGTTGAATGTCTTTTTGTATCTTCAACGGTATTTGAGCTATAAGCAAAAAACCTCAAAATCGGACATCAAAATTGGTTTTTGGTCCATAAGTCGAAAACGGTTGGTCCAATAATTTTGGACTCAATGTAACAAATGTAGATCTTAACAAGACACACATTTTTGGAATTACATGTTTTCAGCTATCTATTACCGTTTAAGAGTTATAACAAAAACAAGGTCTAGGGTCAAAGTTCAAAGTGACCAATGAGCTTTGACCTTGACATTTTTAAAAGTAACACATATCATCTAAGTTGAATGGAAAAAGTTCCAGGTTTCTATCTCTTACCGTTTTCGAGAAAAAAACATGTTTAATAATATGACGAAATTTTCAAGGGGCATAACTCACGAAGGGTTGACCATAGAGTTTCGGTCCAAATGTAACGACCTAACATACATATTGTCATTACATTTAATCATCTATCTTTTACGGTTTCAGAGTTATTCTAATAAGAACGTTTGAGGTCAAAGTTCAAAGTGACCAATGACCGTGGTCATTTTGGAAATTTTTAGACCTTCCTGCACATCTTGAGGTTGGTATCTACAATGGTTCCAAGTTTCATAAAGTTTGGTCCATCCATCTCTGAGAAAATGTTTGGACAATGTTTAAAAAATCATTGAGGAATAATAATAATAATAACTAGATTTGCAATTGCAAACAATAGCTGTTGTCGCCCCTGGCAGCCAATTCGATGCTCCCATCTTGTTCGCAGCCTCAAAATCTACCTAGAAATCAATTTTCGTTGAAATCCGACAAAGTTGAAATTTTGACGTGTTTTGGGCAGTCATCTTGGATATGGCGGCCATATTGAAATATTTCTTCGCGTAAATTCCTTCGGCTCATCTTATCGAACATTTATGCTAAATATAAAGAAATTCTGCAAAGCAGTTCCAGAGTTAATGAATCTTTTATATTTTAAGGTAAAATGGCAGCCATCTTGGAAATGGCGGCCATTTTGAAAAAAATTCCACCGTCATGCAAAACTTCACATGGTGTTCCAACTGTGTGCCAAGTATCAAGTGATTCTGTTCAGGCATCTCTGAGAACTCGCGTGGACAAAATATCTGGGAAGTAAAATAATAGAGAAGAAACTAAAATAACGAGTGATAATATGTATGCATGCAAACACAAGTCACCCAAACCAGATTCCATACCCAATTGCTTTTTGAAAAAATGCTGTGTTGTATATTTATCACCAATGTACGGAAGCGTATTGATGCCACACGAAGAACAAAAATATCTCATAATTATGAGATAATATCTCATAATTATGAGATAATATCTCATAATTATGAGATATTATCTCAAAATTATGAGATAATTATCTCATAATTATGAGATAACATCTCATAATTATGAGATATTATCTCATAATTATGAGATAGTATCTCATAATTATGAGTTAATAAGTCATAATTATGAGATAACTATCTCATAATTTTGAAATAATTATCTCATAATTTTAAGATAATTATCTCATAATAATGAAATAACATCTCATAATTATGAGATACTATCTCATAATTATGAGATATTATCTCATAATTATGAGATATTATTTCATAATTATGAGATATTATCTCATAATTATGAGATAATATCTCATAATTTTGAGATAATTATCTTATAATTATGAGATCAGTATTTCAAAATTATGAGATAGTTATCTCATAAATATGACTTATTAACTCATAATTATGAGATATTATCTCATAATTCTGAAATAATATCTCATAATTATGAAATAAGATCTCATAATAATGAGATAATATCTCATAATTATGAATTAGTATCTCATAATTATGAGATAATATCTCATAATTATGAGATAATTATCTCGTAATTATGAGATAAATATCTCATAATTATGACTTTTTATCTCATAATTATGAGATACTATCTCATAATTATGAAATAATATCTCATAATTATGAGATGTTATCTCATAATTATGAGATAATTATCTCATAATTTTGAGATACTATCTCATAATTATGAGATATTATCTCAAAATTATGAGATATTAACTCATAATTATGAGATATTTTTTTTCTTCATGTGGCATCAATACGCTTCTGTACCAATGATTGTAATAACTGAAATATTAGTTTTTATTTCTTATGTAAGATTTAGTGTAATAAACTCATCATCTTTTCATCTATCAGTGTTAGTAGTACTTTGATTCACAGGTTAACACTTCGTAAGTACTATATGTACTGGATTGCATCAGAAAGGAAGTTGCGTTATAATGGTTTCATTATTGATTCATTGACGAAACCAACATTCAAAGCTTAATATGTACATTTATTGATACTTTAACATGAAATAAAGCTTTAGGGCTGTGACCTTGACCTTTGACCTTGACCTCATTTGGAAGGTCCAGACTTCCTGAACATTTTGTATGTTGTATGTCTTTTAGTATCTCCAATGGTATATGAGCTATAAGCAAAAAACACAAAATTCGGACATCAAAATCGGTTTTCGGCCCATAAACCGAAAACGGTTGGTCCGATATTTTTGGCCCCTTTGTAACAAATGTAGATTTTAACAAGATACACATTTTTGCCATTACATGTTATCAGCTATCTATAACGGTTTATGAGTTATTACAAAAACAAGGTCTGGGGTCAAAATTCAAAGTGACGAATGACCTTTGACCTTGGCATTTTTAAATGTAACACATATCACCTAAATTGAATGTAAAAGGTTTCAGGTTTCTATCTCTTACCGTTTTCGAGAAAAAAACATGCTAAAAGAGGTGACGAAACTTTAAAGGGGCATAACTCTTGAACGGTGCATCATACAATTTCGGTCCAAATGTAACAAAAGTCCGTCATGACCTAATAAACATTTTTACCATTACAATTAATCTGCTATCATTTACAGTTTTCGAGATATTCCAATCACAAGATTTGAGGTCAAAGTTCAAAGTGACCAATGACCGTGGTCATTTTGGAAATTCAAAGATCCTTCTTGCACATCTTGGGGTGGTTGTCCATATTGGTGCCATGTTTCATTAAGTTTGGAAAACCCATCTCTGAGATAATGTTTGGACAAAGTTTGAAAAATCCATTGAGGAATAATAATAATAATAAGAAACAGAATAAAAACAATAAGTCACCAAACTTCGTTTGGGTGACTTAATAACAAGTAATGACTGTGTTCGCAAGCGAAACACAAAAGTCTCCCAAAACGAACTCCTATATGGGATACCAAGGCATTACGAGACTCCCTTTCGAAAAAAAATTTGGGCAGGGGTTCCCCTCATAACCTATGTAACACATATATCTCATAATTCCTTTTTTTACCAGAAAACCTGATTTTTCAAACAAACAAAAAAAAATAATGATAATAATAACTTCTGGTTTTGTTTTTATAACCACCAAATGCTCTTTTATCCATTACACCCAATTTCAGACCCTTTCCGAAAAAAAAAAAAAAAAAAAAANAAAAAAAATTGGGCAGGGGTTCCCCTTATAACCTATGTTATACATATTTCTCAAAATTCCTATTTTTATCGTAAAACTCAATTTTTCAACAAAATAAAATATGCTTCTGGTTTTGTTTCCATTGGAACCAAGTGCTCTTTTGTTGATTGCAACCGATTTCAGACCCTTTCCAAAAAGAAATTAGGCAGAGGTTCCCCTTATAAGCTATGTAATACATATTTCTCAAAATTCCTTGTTTTTTATTAGAAAACCTAATTTTCCAAAAAAAAAAAATATGCTTTTGTTTTGTTTTCATGACAACCAAATACTCTTTTGTTCATTACATCCAATTTCAGATCTCTTTGCAAAGAAAATTTGGGCAGGGGTTCCCCTTATAACCTATTTAATACATATTTCTCAAAATTCCCTTTTTTATCAGAAAACATATTTTTTCAACAAAAAATATGCTTCTTGTTCTGCTTCCATGGCAACCAAGTGCTCTTTTGTCCATTGCAAACAATTTCAGACCCTATCCAAAAAAAAAATTGGGCAGGGGTTCCCCTTATAATGTAAGTAATACGTATTTCTCAAAATTCCTTGTTTTTTTATCAAAAAACCTAATTTTCCAAAAAAATGTGCTTTTGGTTTTGTTTCCATGGCAACCAAATACTGTTTTGTTCATTACATCCAATTTCAGATCTCTTTCCAAAGAAAATTTGGGCAGGGGTTCCCCTTGTAACCTATTTAATACATATTTCTCAAAATTCCTTTTTTTTATCAGAAAACTCAATTTTTCAACAAAAAATATGCTTCTGGTTTTGTTTCCATAGCAACCAAGTGTTCTTTTGTCCATTGCAAACAATTTCAGACCCTTTCCAAAAAAAATTTGGGCAGGGTTTCCCCTAATAATCTAAGTAATACGTATTTCTCAAAATTCCTTGTTTTTTATCAGAAAACCTAATTTTTCAAAATAAATATGCTTTTGGTTTTGATTCCATGGCAACCAAATACTCTTTTGTTCATTACATCCAATTTCAGATCTCTTTCCAAAGAAAATTGGGCAGGGGTTCCCCTTATAATCTAAGTAATACATATTGCTGTAATTGAAATACTATTATCAACAGAAACTACTATTTTCCTAAAATTTTCATTTTTTGGTATGGTTTCCATGGCAACGGTAGTTATTTTGAAATTTCCAATGCTGTGTAACCCTTTCTTACATGACCCCCACCTTTCTGATGAAGTTTCATGGAGCTAGTGTTAATAGTTTTTGAGAAACAGTGAAAAAAATGGTGGAAAACTTTCAAAATTTCAATTTCCCATAGGGTTACTATAGGACGACCCCACCCCTTTTTGATACCCACAAAAGTACCCTTAATGGACCCCTTTTGAAAAATTTTTGGGGATTACACATCTAGATACATGGGGTCAATAGTATGCCAAGTTTGAAACCTCTAGGTCTAATGGTTTATGAGATCTGCTTCGGACAAGTTCATTGCGACGAGAAGAAAGAAAGATGGAAGAATAACAAGTTATAACTGTGTTCGCAAGCGAAACACAAAAGTCTCCCAAACGAACTCCCATATCGGATTCCTGGACATTTCAAAACCCCCTTTGAAAAAAAATTTGAGCAGGGGTTCCCCTTATAATTTACTTCATACATATAGTTGAAATGAAAACATAACACACAGCAGAAAACATGTTTTTCTCAAAATTATAGCTTTTTCGCTTGGTTTCCATGGCAACCAAATGCTCCATTATCCATAACAATGAATTTCATACCTTGTTTAAAAAAAATTTGGGCAGGGGTTCCCCTTATAATCTAAACAGTACATATAGC
This sequence comes from Modiolus philippinarum, assembly GCA_002080025.1. Taxonomy (NCBI): domain Eukaryota; kingdom Metazoa; phylum Mollusca; class Bivalvia; order Mytilida; family Modiolidae; genus Modiolus; species Modiolus philippinarum. The sequence continues at coordinate 99,338 of MJUU01074413.1, forward strand.
TGTAATGAAAATACAATTATCAATAATAAACATGTCTTCTCAAAATTTCAATTTTTTGTATGGTTTCCATGGCAACAGTACTAATTAAACAAAATTATAGATTTTTGGCTTGGTTTCCACGGCAAGCAGATGCTCCATTATCCATAACAATGAATTTCATGCTTTGTTTCAAAAAAAAATTGGGCAGGGGTTCCCCTTATAACCTAAATAATACATATAGCTGTAATGAAAATATAATTATCAATAATAAATGCGTTTTCTCAAAATTTCAATTTTTTGTATGGTTTCCATGGCAACGGTTCTAATTTTGAAATTTCTAATCCTGTGGGACCTTTTCTCACATGACAAACATCTTTCCTATGAAGTTTCATGGAGTTTACAACTAGTTTTCAAGATACAGTGAAAAAATGGTGAAAAAAATTCAAAATTTCATTTTCCCATAGGGTTAACATGGAGGACCCCACCCCTATTTGAGCCCCCCAAATGTACCCTTAATGGACCCCAATCTAAAATTTGTTTTGGAGTATGCACAACTAGATACATGGGGCTAACATGATACAAAGTTTCAAAGCTCTAGGTTAAAAGGTCTCTGAGATCTACTCTGGACAAGTTCATCCGGACGAGAAGAAAGAAAGAAGAATAATAA
>MJUU01074413.1:108744-123504 GCA_002080025.1 Modiolus philippinarum
CCATTTTGAATTTTTTGGGCCCAAAAATGTGTTCTACTATTTGTATACATCCTTCCTGTGAAGTTTCGTTCAATTTGGAGCACTTTCAATTTTCCCGCCTTTTTTCCGTTTCCATGGCAACGGCGGCCATTTTGAAAATTTCAAGACCCAAGTGCACCCCGCGGCATGGGTATCTATCATCCTGTGAAGTTTCATAATGATCAGACCAATATTCTCCGAGAAAACTCTCGGACAAGTTCAGTGGCGAAGAAGTCGGAAGAATAATAATAACAAGTAATAACTGTGTTCGCAAGCGAAACACAAAAGTCTCCCAAACGAACTCCCATATCGGACTTCAAGGCATTACGTGACTCCTTCAAGAAAAAAAATTTGGGCAGGGATTCCCCCGATAACCTATGTAATACATATCTCAAAATTCCTCCTTTTTTATCAGAAAACTCAATTTTTCAACAAAAAATATGTTTCTGGTTTTGTTTCCATGGCAACAAAGTGCACTTTTGTCCATAACATCCAATTTCAGACACTTCCCCAAAAAAATTTGGGCAGGGGTTCCCCTTATAACCTATTAAATAAATATTTCTCAAAATTCCTTTTTTTTTATCAAAAAACTCAATTTTTCAACAAAAAATATGTTTGTGGTTTTCTGTCCATGGCAACAAAGTGCTCTTTTGTCCATTGCAACCAATTTCAGACCCTTTCCAAAAAAATTTGGGCAGGGGTTCCCCTTATAAGCTATGTAATATATATTTCTCAAAATTCGTTATTTTTAATCAGAAAACTCAATTTTTCAACCAAAAATATGCTTCTGGTTTTGTTTCCATGGCAACCAAGTGCCCTTTTGTCCATTGCAGCCTATTTCAGACCCTTTCCCAAAAAAAATTTGGGCAGGGGTTCCCCTTATAATCTAAGTAATACATATTGCTGTAATCAAAATACTATTATCAACAAAAACTACTATTTTCCCAAAATTTCCATTTTTTGGTATGGTTTCCATGGCAACAGTAGTTATTTTGAAATTTCCAATGCTGTGAAACCCTTTCTTATATGACCCTCATCTTTCCCATGAAGTTTCACGGAGCTAGTGTTTACAGTTTTTGAGAAACAATGAAGTATATGATGAAATCATTCAAAATTTCATTTTCCCATAGGATTACTATAGGACGACCCCACCCCTATTTGACACCCCCAAAAGTACCCTTAATGGACCCCCTTTGAGAAAAAATTCTCACTGCACATCTAGATACATGGGGCTAGTATGCTACTAAGTTTGAAAGCTCTAGGTCTTATGATCTCTGAGATTTTCAATGGACAAGTTCATTGCGACGAGAATAAAGAAAGATGGAATAATAATAATAATAATAATAAGAAACGCAACAAAAACAATAAGTCTCCCAAACTTCGTTTGGGAGACTTAATAAGTGATAACTGTGTTCGCAAGCGAAACACAAAAGTCTCCCAAACGAACTCCCATATCGGATTTCAAGGCATAACGAGACCCCCTCAAGAAAGAAAACTTGGGCAGGGGTTCCCCTTATAACGTATGTAATTCATATTTCTCAAAATTCCCTTTTTTATCAGAAAACTCAATTTTTCAACCAAAAAACTATGTTTCTGTTTTTGTTTCTATGGCAAACAAGTTCTCTTTTGTCCATTACATTCAATTTCAGACCCTTTCCAAAAAAGAAAAAAAAATTGGGCAGGGGTTCCCCTTATAAGCTACATGTATGTAATACATATTTCTCAAAATTCCTCCTCTTTATCAGTAAACCCGATTTTTCAAATAAAAAGATTTCTGGTTTTGTTTCCATGGCAACCAAATGCTCTTTTGTCCATAACACCCTATTTCATACCTCTTTCCAAAGAAAATTTTGGCAGGGGTTCCCCTTATAATCTATGTAATATTTCTCAAAATTCCCTTTTTTTCATAAAACTTAATTTTTCAACCAAAAACATACGTTTCTGTTTTTGTTTCTATGGCAAACCGGTGCTCTTTTGTCCATTACACCCCATTTCAGACCCGTTCCAAAAAAATTGGACATGGGTTCCCCTTATCAGCTATGTAATACATATTTCTCAAAATTCCTTCTTTTTTATCAGAAAACCTGATTTTCCAAAAAAAAAAAAAAAAATAAATAAATATGCTTTGGGTTTTATTTCCATGGCAATCAAATGCTCTTTTGTCCATAACATCCAATTTCAGATCTCTTTCCAAAGAAAATTTGGGCAGGGGTTCCCCTTATAAGCTATTTAATACATATTTCTCAAAATTCCCCCTTTTTTATCAGAAAACTCAATTTTTCAACAAAAAAATATGTTTCTGGTTTTGTTTCCATGTCAACAAAGTGCTCTTTTGTCCATTACATCCAATTTCAGACCCTTTCGAAAAAAAAAAAAAAATGGGCAGGGGTTCCCCTTATAAGCTATCTAATATATATTTCTCAAAATTAGTTATCTTTTATCAGAAAACTCAATTTTTCAATAAAAAATATGTTTCTGGTTTTGTTTCCATGGCAACCAAGTGCTCTTTTGTCCATTACATCCAATTTCAGACCCATTCCAAAAAAACAAGTTTGGGCAGGGGTTACCCTTATGAGCTATGTAATATATATTTCTCAAAATTCCTGATTTTTTATCAGAAAACTCAATTTTTCAACAAAAATATGTTTCTGGTTTTGTTTCCATGGCAATCAAATGCTCTTTTGTCCATAACATCCAATTTCAGATCTCTTTCCAAAGAAAATTTGGGCAGGGGTTCCCCTTATAAGCTATTTAATACATATTTCTCAAAATTCCCCCTTTTTTATCAGAAAACTCAATTTTTCAACAAAAAAATATGTTTCTGGTTTTGTTTCCATGTCAACAAAGTGCTCTTTTGTCCATTACATCCAATTTCAGACCCTTTCCAAAAAAAATTTGGGCAGGGGTTCCCCTTATAAGCTATGTAATATATATTTCTCAAAATTCCTTATTTTTTACCATAAAACTAAATTTTTCAACAAAAAATATGCTTCTGGTTTTCTTTCCATGGCAACCAAGTGCTCTTTTGTCCATTGCAAACAATTTCAGACCCTTTCCAAAAAAAAATTGAGCAGGGGTTCCCCTTATGACCTTACTAATACATATAGCTGTAATAGAAATACAATTATCAACAAAAAGTACTATTTTCTCAAAATTTAAATTTTTTGTTATGGTTTCCATGGCAACCGTACTAATTTTCAAATAAGAAGTGCTGTTAAACTTTATCTAACATACATACAACCTTCCTATGAATTTTTAAGCAGCTAGTGTATATAGTTTTTGAGTTACAGTGAAAAAAATCAAAATTTTAATTTCCCATAGACTTAACATAGGACGACCCCACCCCTTTTTGAGCCCCCGAAATGTACCCTTAAATGACCCTCTTAAAAAAAATTTTTGTTGACTGCACATCTAGATACATGGGGCTAATATCCTACAAAATTTGAAAGCTCTAAGCAGAAAACACGTTTTTTCTCAAAATAATAGCTTTTTGGCTCGGTTTCCATGGCAACCAAATGCTCCATTATCCATAACAATGAATTTCATACTTGGTTTCAAAAACAATTTGGGCAGGGGTTCCCCTTAAAACCTAAATAATACATATAGATGTAATGAAAATACAATAGTCAATAATAAATGCTTTTTCTCAAAATTTCAATTTTTTTGTATGGTTTCCATGGCAACAGTACTAATTTTGAAAATTATAGCATTTTGGCTTGGTTTCCATGGTAACCGAATGCTCCATTATCCATAACAATGAATTTCATACCTTGATTCAAAAAAAATGTGGGCAGGGGTTCCCCTTATAACCTACATATAGCTCTGTAATGAAAATAATAGACGCGTTTTCTCTAAATTTCAATTTTTTGTATTGTTTCCATGGCAACGGTACTAACTTTGAAATGTCTAATTCTATGGGACCCTTTCGTACATGACAAACATCTCTCCTATGAAGTTTCATGGAGTTACAGTTACTAGTTTTCAAGATAAAGTGAAAAAATGGTGAAAAAATTCAAAATTTCATTTTCCCATAGGGTTAACATGGAGGACCCCACCCCTATTTGAGCCCCCCAAAGTACCCTTAATGAACCCCTATCTGAAATTTTTTTGGATCTTTCACAACTAGATATATGGGGCTAAAATCCTGCAAAGTTTGAAAGCTTTAGGTCAAATGGTCTCTGAGATCTGTTTCGGACAAGTTCACGCGGACGAGAATAAAGAAAGAAGAATAACAACAAGTGATAACTGTTCGCAAGCGAAACACAAAAGTCTCCCAAACGAACTCCCATATCGGACTTCAAGGCATTACGAGACTCCTTCAAGAAAAAAAAATTGGGCAGGGATTCCCCTTATAACCTATGTAATACATAACTCAAAATTACTCCTTTTATGTCAGAAAACCTGATTTTCCAAAAAAATATGTTTCTGGTTTTGTTTCAATTTCAACAAAGTGCTCTTTTTTCCATTACATCCAATTTCAGACCCTTTCAAAAAAAAAAATTTGGGCAGGGGTTCCCCTTATAAGCTATGTAATATATATTTCTCAAAATTCCTTATTTTTTATCAGAAAACTAAATTTTTCAACAAAAATTATGCTTCTGGTTTTCTTTCCATGGTAACCAAGTGCTCTTTTGTCCATTGCAACCAATTTCAGACCCTTTCCAAAAAAATTTGGGCAGGGGTTCCCCTTATAAGCTATGTGATACATATTTCCGAAAATTCCTTTTTTTATCGGAAAACTCAATTTTTCAACAAAAAAATATGTTTCTGGTTTTGTCTCCATGGCAATAAAGTGCTCTTTTGTCCATTGCAACCAATTTTAGACCCTTTCCAAAAAAAAAAATTGGGCAGGGGTTCCCCTTATAAGCTATGTAATATATATTTCTCAAAATTCCTTATTTTTATCACAAAACTCAATTTTTCAACAAAAAATATGCTTCTGGTTTTGTTTCCATGACAACCAAGTGTTCTTTTGTCCATTGCAGCCAGTTTCAGACCCTTTCCCCCAAAAAAATTGGGCAGGGGTTCCCCTTATAATCTAAGTAATACATATTGCTGTAATTAAAATACTTTTATCAACAGAAACTACTATTTTCCCAAAATTTCAATTTTTTGGTATGGTTTCCATAGCAACGGTAGTTATTTTGAAATTTCCAATGCTGTGGAACCCTTCCTTACATGACCCTTAACTTTCCCATGAAGTTTCATGGAGCTAGTGTTTCTAATTTTTGAGAAACAGTGAAAAATATAATGAAAATCATTCAAAAATTTCATTTTCCCATAGGGTTACTATAGGACTACCCCACCCCTTTTTAATACCCCTAAAAGTATCCTTAATGGACCCTCCTTCAACAAATTTTTAATGATTGCACATCTAGATACATAGGGCTAATATGCTACCAAGTTTGAAACCTGTACGTCCGATGGTCTCTGAGATCTGCTTCGGACAACTTTATCCGGACGAGAAGAAAGAAAAATGGAAGAATAATAATAACTAGTATTAATTGTGTTTGGATGCAAACACAAGAAGTCTCCCAAACGAACTCCCATATCAGAATTCAAAGGCTTTAGATGGGATCCACAGATTTTAAACAACCTTCCTGTCAATTTCATGCAATTCTGAGCACTTGGATTTTCCCGCCTTTTTACCGTTTCCATGGCAACGGTCGCCATTTTGAAGTCTTGGACACCGGAACCAAATTGTACACTTGTTAGGCAACCTTCCTGTAAAATGTCACCCAATTCTGGGCATTTTGATTTTCCCGCCTTTTTTAAAGTTTCCATGTCATCGGTCGCCATCTTGAAGTCTTGGAGACCAGAAGCCAATTCTACACATGTAAGGCAACCTTCTTGTAAAATTTCATTCAATTCTGAGCACANGTGAAAAATATAATGAAAATCATTCAAAAATTTCATTTTCCCATAGGGTTACTATAGGACTACCCCACCCCTTTTTAATACCCCTAAAAGTACCCTTAATGGACCCTCCTTCAACAAATTTTTAATGATTGCACATCTAGATACATAGGGCTAATATGCTACCAAGTTTGAAACCTGTACGTCCGATGGTCTCTGAGATCTGCTTCGGACAACTTTATCCGGACGAGAAGAAAGAAAAATGGAAGAATAATAATAACTAGTATTAATTGTGTTTGGATGCAAACACAAGAAGTCTCCCAAACGAACTCCCATATCAGAATTCAAAGGCTTTAGATGGGATCCACAGATTTTAAACAACCTTCCTGTCAATTTCATGCAATTCTGAGCACTTGGATTTTCCCGCCTTTTTACCGTTTCCATGGCAACGGTCGCCATTTTGAAGTCTTGGACACCGGAACCAAATTGTACACTTGTTAGGCAACCTTCCTGTAAAATGTCACCCAATTCTGGGCATTTTGATTTTCCCGCCTTTTTTAAAGTTTCCATGTCATCGGTCGCCATCTTGAAGTCTTGGAGACCAGAAGCCAATTCTACACATGTAAGGCAACCTTCTTGTAAAATTTCATTCAATTCTGAGCACATTGATTTTCCCCCCTTTTTTTACCATTTCTATGGCACCGGCCATCATTTCGAGGTCTTGGACACCAGAAGTCAATTCTACAAATGCAAGGCAACTTCCTGTAAAAGTTCATCCAATTCTGAGTACTTTGACTTTCCCGCCTTTTTTTTACCATTTCCATGGCACCGACCACCATTTTGAGGTCTTGGAGAGAAGGAGTCTATTCTACACACGTAAGGCAACCTTCCTGTAAAATTTCATCAAACTCTGAGCACTTTGATTTTCCCGCCTTTTTTACCATTTCCATGGCACCGGTCGACATTTTGAAGTCTTGGAGACCAGAAGTCAATTCTACACATGTAAGGCAACCTACCTGTAAAATTTCATCTAATTCTGAGCACTTTGATTTTCCCGCCTTTTTTACCATTTCCATGTCACCGGTCGCCATTTTGAAGTCTTGGAGACCAGAAGTCAATTCTACACGTGTAAGGCAACCTACCAGTAAAATTTCATCCAATTCTGAGCACTTTGATTTTCCCGCCTTTTTACCATTTCCATGGCATCGGTCGACATTTTGAAAATTCCAAGACTGGAATGCACATCTTGGGATGGGGTTCTATCATCCTGTGAAGTTTGGTTAAGATTGGATCAGTGGTGTCCGAGAAAACTGATGGACAAAGTTGAGGCGGAAAACGGAAGAAAAAAATAAAAATTAAAATTTATAACTGTATCAGGATGCTGATACAAAAGTCTCCCAAACGAACTCCCAAATTGGAAATCCAGGCTAAAAATCACTTCCACACATCATAGCCAACCTGTCTGTTGAGTTTCATTCAATTCTGAGTACTTTCAATTTTCCCACCTTTTTTTCTGTTTCCATGGCAACCGGTGCCATTTTGAAGTCTTGGAGACCGGAACCCTATTTCCCATGTCCTAAGCAATCTTTCTGTAAAGTTTCATTCAATTCGGAGCACTTTCATTTTCCCGCCTTTTTTGCAATTTCCATGACAACCGGTGCCAAATTGTAGTCTTGGAGACTGGAACCCTATTTCCTATAGCCAAAGCAACCTTTCTGTAAAAATTCATCCAATTCCCAGCACTTTCATTTTCCCGCCTTTTTTTGCAATTTTCATGGCAACCGGTGCCAAGTTGAAGTCTTGGAGACCAGAAACCATTTCCCCGTGTCCTAGGCAACCTTCCTGTAAAGTTCCATCCAATTCTGAGCACTTTCATTTTCCCGCCTTTTTTGCCGTGTCCATGGAACCCGGTGCCATTTTGAAAATTTCAAGACCTGTTTGCACCTTTCGGGATAGGGATCCATCTTCCTGTGAAGTTTGGTGAAGATCGGACTATTAGTTTCCGAGAAAATGCTCGGACAAATTTTGAGGCGGAAAGACAAGAAGAACAAGAAAAATTAAAACTAGATTTGCAATTGCGAGCAATAGCTGATGTCGCCCCTGGCAGCCAATTCGATGATTCCATCCTGTTCGCAGCGTCAAAATCTACCTAGAAATCAATTTTCGTTGAAATCCGACAAAGTTGAAATTTCGACGTATTTTGGCGGCCATATATGAAATGGCGGCCATTTTGAAAAAAAAATATTAAAACGCACATCTTCATATGGTGATCCAACTTTATGCAAAGTTTCATTAACTTCTGATCATGCATTGCTGAGTAATTGACCGGACAAACTTTGAGTGGAATAATAATAATAATAAGAAACGGAGGAATAACAATATGTCGTCCCGACTACGTCTGGGGCGACATAATAAGAATTGAGGATTTCAAGGCATTACGAGACTCCCTAAAAAAATTAGGCAGAGGTGACCCTTATAACCTATGTAATTCATACTTCTCAAAATTCCTTTTTTTTTTATCACAAAACTCAATTTTTAAACCAAAAAAAAATACATTTCAGCTTTTGTTGCCATGGCAACCAAATGCTCTTTTGTCCATTACACCCTATTTCAGACCTCTTTCCATAGAAAATTTGGGCAGGGGTTCCCCTGAAAACCTATGTAATACATATTTCTCAAAATTCCTCTTTTTAATCAGAAAACTCAATTTTTCTACAAAAAATATGTTTATGGTTTTGCTTCCTTACAACGTATGCTCTTTTGTTCATTACACCTTATTTCAGACCCTTTCCAAAAAAAAAAAATAAATAAAAAAAAAATAAAAAAAAAAAATTGTGCAGGGGTTTCCCTTACAAGCTATGTAATACATATTTCTCAAAATTCCATCTATTTTTATCAGAAAACCTGATTTTTCCAGAAAATTAGTTTCTGGTTTTGTTTCCATTACAACAAATAGCATCATGTCCATTAAACCCATTTTCTGACCCTTTCCAAAAAAATTTGGGCAGGGGTTCCCCTTAGAAGCTATGTAATACATATTTCTCAAAATTTCTTCTTTTTAACAGAAAACCTGATTTTAAAAAAAAATAAGTTTCGGCTTTTGTTTCCATGGCAACCAAATGCTCTTTTGTCCATTACACCCTATTTCAGACGTCTTTCCAAAGAATATTTGGGCAGGGGTTCCCCTTATAACCTATGTAATACATATTTCTCATAATTCCTCTTTTTAATCAGAAAACTCAATTTTTCTACAAAAAAATATGTTTTTGGTTTTGTTTCCTTACAACGTATGCTCTTTTGTCCATTTCACTCAATTTCAGACCCTTTCCAAAAAAAATTTGGGCAGGGGTTTCCCTTAAAAGCTATGTAATACATATTTCTCAAAATTCCTTCTTTTTTGTCAGAAAACCTTATTTTTCCCCAAAAATTAGTTTCTGGTTTTGTTTCCATGGCAACAAAATGCTCTTTTGTCCATTAAACCCTATTTCAGACCTCTTTCAAATGAAAATTTGGGCAGGGGCTCCCCTTATAACATATGTGATATGTATTGCTGTGATCATAATATAATCATTAGCTTAAACTATTATTTTCTAAAAATTTCCATTTTTTGTTTGGTTTCCATGACAACCGAAATTATTTTGAAAGCTCCAATGCTGTAGAACCCTTTCTTACATCAAAAACACCTTTCCTATGGAGTTTCATGAAGCTAGTATTAAAACTTTTTGAGATGCAGTGAGAAATAGGGTGAAAAATATCCAAAATTTCATTTTCCCATAGGGTTAATATTGCAGACCCCCACCTCTTTTTGAGCCCCCCAAATGTACCCTTAATAAACCCCCTTTTCAATTTTTTTTTGTTTTAGGCACAACTAGATATATGGGGCTAACATCCTACAAAGATTCAAAGATCTATGTCAAATGGTCTCTGAGATCTTGTTCGGACAAGTTCATCCGGACGATAATAAAGAAAGAAAGCGGAATAATAATAATAAGAAACGCAACAAAAACAATAAGTCTCCCAACTTCGTTTGGGAGACTTAATAAGAAACGGAGTAAAAACAATAAGTCTCCACAAACTTCGTTTGGGAGACTTAATAAGAAACGAAACAAAAAACAATAAGTCTCCCAAACTTCGTTTGGGAGACTTAATAATAATAATAATAATAATAATAATAATAATAATAATAAGAAACGGCAGTAAAACAATACGTCTCCCCAAACTCCGTTTGGGAGACTTAATAATAACAAAGAAACGGAACAATAACAATATGGCTCCCCGACTTCGTCTGGGGCGACATAATAAGAAACAGAGTAAACACAATAAGTCCCCAAACTTCGTTTGGGTGACTAAATAAGAAACGGTGCAAACACAAGAAGTCGCCAAACTTTGTTTGGGCGACTTAATAATAATGAATAAGAAACGGTGCAAAAACAGTAAGTCTCCAAACTTTGTTTGGGAGACTTAATAATAATAAGAAACGGGGTAAAAACAATAAGTCTCCACAAACTTCGTTTGGGAGACTTAATAAGAAACGCAACAAAAAACAATAAGTCTTCGTTTGGGAGACTTAATAATAATAAGAAGAAACGGCAGTAAAACAATAAGTCTCCCCAAACTCCGTTTGGGAGACTTAATAATAACAAAGAAACGGAACAATAACAATATGTCTCCCCGACTTCGTCTGGGGCGACATAATAAGAAACAGAGTAAACACAATAAGTCACCAAACTTCGTTTGGGTGACTAAATAAGAAACGGTGCAAACACAAGAAGTCGCCAAACTTTGTTTGGGCGACTTAATAATAATGAATAAGAAACGGTGCAAAAACACTAAGTCTCCAAACTTTGTTTGGGAGACTTAATAATAATAAGAAACGGAGTAAACACAATAAGTCTCCAAAACTTCGTTTGGGGGACATAATAACAAATTTGAAACTTGATACCCTAGTGATGATTCAATTAAAGTTTGGTTCCATTTGACCTAGTGGTTTCAGAGGAGAAAATTTTTGAAAGTGAGCTAACGACGGACGACGGACGCCAAGTGATGGCAATAGCTCACCCTGGCATAGCCAGGTGAGCTAAAAATCAAATTCAAAACTTCCCGAAGGGTTTGGTCAAGAATCATCATAGATTTCAGTAGTTATCGGCAATATCAGTGAGAGGCCAGTATGTGTGCAAAATATTCAGGTCATTAGGTCTCAAAGGTAATTTAACGGATGCAAGCAGTATATCTTGTCGATATCCCCTATTACGTATAGAATGTAAGTTACGTCCCAGCTTTTCTGGACTTTAATTAATTTCTGGTATTTTTTAAAAACATTTCTGTAAAAACGAGGATTAGAAATGCCCTTAGTAATAAGTTGTTTACGAGTAATGCTATATTTAGACATCAAATGTTCATATATATTACAAAACTTCTTAAATGTATTCAACAACTTATGAAATCTGTAACCCTGCTGTGATAGTAAGGTTACGTTCATTAAAATCGTCAAGAGTAGAACACACTCGTGCGAATCGTACCAGTTGAGAAATATACACCTAGAGGGATGTCGCCGTCAAAAAAAGGGAAATTAGTGATAGTGAAATCGAAATCATCCCGTTTATCATATATTTTAGTTATTATTTTACCGGAGTCAATAATGATAGTAAGATCCAGAAAAGGGCAGTATTTAGAATCATTGTTAGCTCTAACATGGACAGTAATATGTCAGCTTTTCCTGCTTATGCAGTATGTTTCACAGTTGATTCGTTACGCGAAAGCTAGCACAAATTATACATACTTTCTCATTAAACATAGTTATCTCCGTTATTAATCATGGCTTCAAAAAATTTCCGTATGATACGATCATTAAAAAAGTTCTTTAATAGACATCCCTCCTTTGTGGAAAAAATTTAAGTTTCAGTCCGAACTGATTCAAGATTCCTTTTTACTTGATGGGATTATCATTTCTTTTCACTGTGTAGCAATTGCTGTTGAGTTGCTACCGGACAATACCGCAGTGGGAGGAGAGGCTTGGTGCGACATAAAACCGGTTTCACCCACAGTTTGTTTGAAATGCCTGTTCCAAGTCAGGACCATTTTGGACTCTTGACAACTCTGTTCGGTAATATTGTTATTACCAGCATTCGATAGAGATCAAATTAATTGATTTTTTTCATATGCTTTCCTTGTTGTATACAAATACATTAAAAGTTTTTACGATAACAGGATTATGACTTACTTCCAAATTATATTAAAAATTGCATTCATTTGAATATTTTGGTGTTCAATGATAATGACAGCTTAACAATGGCATTGTAATTAATCATAAATTTATCAGTTCTTTAGACGTCGTTGGAAAGACCCTGGCAAAGTGAGTAAAACAATACCATAACTATGTTGTAAAGGGGTCATTAAGTGAGAAGTTCTTGTTAGTTCTTCTTCAGGTCATAAATTTTGAGATTTATTTATTTCAAGCTCAACCGAAAAAACTCCATTCCGCGAACGTAAACAATTCAAAGCAATAAACAAAAATTAATTATATATATTCAGAATATTGAGCAGGGGCACATTCATATCAAAAGAAATTGTGTTGTGGCCTAACTTCCGGGTCTGACTCCACTAAATATTTTTCATAGGCGGCTATTATAACGTTTCATAAATTTTCAAACCTACCTTAAAAAATGCAACAATGTGATTTTCTCAAAGTAAAAAAATCCTTGCAGTACATATCCAAGTGATGACCCAACTTAAAAGTATAATCAGAAATTTTTATCGTCAACTGGATTTTTCAAATTATTAATTGAATGTGAGATTGGCATACATAACCCATCTGATTGGGCTTCAAAAAATTTCAATGCTATTAGGGCAATTGAATAAATTGCAGGTCAGCCCGGGAGTATTTCATGATCACTCGAGCTTTAAAACTATATTTCCAAATGCATGATGAAATTAGTAAAGTCTTTGTTTTATAAAACTTAGGACTATCTACCCCGTATACAAAACTCTATCATTAGTTTATGTTGATGTTACTTTTAGGATTTATTTGTTCTCTGTTCTCCCTATATGTTTTGGCCTTTCAAAATTTTCATTTATTCCGAACTGAAGAGTTGTGTCAGTGGCCATCTGTACTTCAAATTTGGTATTTATTTGTTTAAACTCTTATATGCATTTTTCTAAATGGAAATCGAATAAAATTGAGTTTGAATCCAGTCAAAACAACCAAACATTAAAGCGGATCTATATTTCTCTATAACGGACAATATACCTTATATAAACCCTTTTGCATGAAGAAAGAAATATGGTTGACAAACAGGACTTGAAGTTCGATCTTAAAAATGGTCATCATATATATTTTTCATGTTTCAGGAAATGCAAATTAATGAGCTCAAACAAAATTCGGTGTTATCTATTTTTGTTTGACCGCGATTTCCACAAGTTCGACTACGTATATGTTAAGTTGCCACGCACGCTTGACCATAGTTTATATCTCATTTCTTTTATACTAAGACAGACCTACCTTGTCTTATTAGATGTGCTTGAAATCACAACGACACACACAAGTTCAATTACTACACCAAGAAGAATTTTCATAATTCCCTTTAATATTCACCTTAATGAAATCTATTTAAATTTACAAACGTAATTGTTGAATACGCATCACGTTACAATTTTTCTATAAAAATATTATCTGTGTATCGGTTTTGACACATATTGAAAATAATCTGGCAAGAGTACAGCTACAGATAATATGCACCTGTGAACGCCCAATTAGACAACAAAATCCCATTATTTTTTCGTTAGCTGCACTAAACATACCCAATACGAATTTGAACACCCCTTTTCTTTAATTTGATTGATATATCCTATTGTTGTCTTTAAATGTTAAACATATCATCAATATCTATTGCATCCCAAACTGAAACATATATAATAGGATTATCTTATGACATGCATTTACCAAATTTAAGATAAATGGAAGTTTCAAGAACGTTTATCCATCTAAAAGAAATCATTTATAGTTTAACTGGTTTTACATTTTAATTTTGTTACCTTCTACAACCTCTTTTTCTTTGATTTCTGAAAGATACAACTTCAAATTTGAAACTAAACAAGGTATGAATTAATTAAACGAATAAATCCAAGAGATATATTAAAACGAAAATCTATAAGGGACCACATTATTAAAAAAAAACATTATTTGATAGAAAGACAAATTAAATGTAAATTTAAAACAAACATCATCACACACCGATTTATTTTCAATAAAACCTTTATTATCATAAATGATATTTTAGGAGCAGCCATAACCCTTTTGTACTAGTTAACAAACACATTCAATTTCGTCAAATAGATAAAATTGGACAACTTGATGTATGTTTTATACTATAGGGAAACGGGACAGATAAAGGGGAGGTTTGGGTACCCATAAACCTGTTTAACCCTACCGCTGGCTTTTGCTAGTGCCGGTACCAAGTCCGGCTGTCCCGAGTTCCTATCTTTGTCTACGTTTGTCTTTTGTCATATACGTGTTTTTCTTGTGTAGTTCCCTTGCAAATTGTTGCATGTAATTATAATTTTCAGCCATTGTAGGTGTTTCCTGTTATCCATTTTTTAACATTTAATACAAGTGTCCTAGAAGAGCATATACAAATGACATCACAAAACATGTTTCTTTGTTGGCAGCTAAATCTAATCGCATATGCAGAAAGAAAATTCACAGTAACCTCGGTATTTAGTTGTTTGTTTCCCCTGGGTCGATGCCTCTGCTGGTGGACTGAAAGTCCCTGGGGGTTTTCACCAGACCAGTAGTCAGTACCCGAGAACCGATTCTATTTGGAACCTTACAATATCTAATTTTTGTAAATTTTGTTGAAAATCACCCTCATGCAAAGCTCTGTCCTAAAC
>MJUU01074413.1:124655-171327 GCA_002080025.1 Modiolus philippinarum
CAAGATAATCAAGTTGATTAAAACACTGATAGAAAAGACCTTTCCTGTATTTGATATAGTATAATATCAAACGCTTTGAACACTCAATCTACTTGTAATTTTGACCAAAAGCGTAAAACAAAAGGAACGTTTTCTGTATCCAACATAATATTGATGCTATTAGCAAATAATAAAATACCGAAGTTACATTTAATAGAACATTTTTTTGCATTCGATATTATATCTGCTCGCAGTCATGAACCAAAAAAATATAGCAATAGGGACATTTACTCTATTCTATGAAATAACAAAATAACGAAGTAACTGTGAATTTAGTTTCTGCATATGCGCATTTCGTCAACTTATGTCTCTTCAGAGCAGATCATATCAAAACATTTGGAAATCCATAACCAAAATATATGTAATCATTGATGACCGTGATCACGAAATTCCATTAATTTTTCCGAAAAACATATAAACCGGTGCTAGGGGCCGTTTTGAAGTTACTATGAGGTAATAGTGTTTGCTCTGTGTTTGAAGGCCTTATGGTGACGTCAAGGTGAAGAACAACAATGAACGCGTTGTTCCATTTGCTAAATCTTACCATGTATATATAGGGATTTTGTCACTTGTACATTTACTCCATATCCCTTTATTTGTTCATTTCTCATTCGACATAGTTATCTCCTTGACCGCGTTATCAATCAAGGCTTCACAAAATTCCTTGTCATAAGATCATAATTTTTTTCTAATAGATTTCAGCCCCTTTTTGAAGTTTCGATCCGAACTCTGATTCAAGATTCTTTTTTTACTGAATACTGGGAATACTGGGATGATCATTTCTTTTAACTGTCTTAGACGTTTCAATAACAATTGCTGTTAGTTGCTATAGTACACTGTCGCAATCTAAGGGGAAGGTTTGGCTGGCCATAAAACCGGTTTCACCCACCATTTCTTTTGAAATGCCTGTACCAAGTCAGGACCATTGCGGTCTACATTTGTGCCGCTAGTTAGTTTTTGTTTAATGGACTTCAGCTCTTGACAACTCTGTTCTGTAATTTTGTCATTACCCACATTGGATATAAGATTCATTTATGGCTGTCCAATACTAACATCTAATGAGTATTGATAAACCTTTTCTCTGAACTGCTTTGACCTTTTTCTGCAAGACAGTGAGAGCCGTCAAAGTGTTTTGCCCGCCTAACAACGACAAATATTTTGAGTAATAACATGAATTAAAAACGAAGTAGACAGACGAAGAGCATGCATAAATCATTCCAAAATAAAATTGTAAAGTAAATATAAAAAAGTTTCTTACAATTCTGTACTAGTTAAATAAGCAGAATTATATATGTAGACCTTGAAAAGCATAATAAATATACAAACAATCAACACTCAGATTTAGTAAACGTGCATACTGTACAACATTTTTGTCCTAAACATTCAAAACAACATGACATTAGTTACGTTTAAATGAATCTTTTATAAAGTGAGAAAATGTTGAACAAAACCTTGAATTCTAAATTCAACATTTCATTTAACACCCATGATTTATTAAATTGCATGATATTTAACTTGTTAAAATTAATCAGCAGTTGAGAAAACCATTATATCATTTCCTACAATACAATTATGTACTGTTTCGTTTCATTGCACAAAGTTAAACGTACAAAAACCAAGATTTTAAAAGAAAAAACATATTTCAAAACTAAGCTGTATTCAAAGTAAGTGAGAACCGAACAGTCAGTCTAAAACGAACAATCCAAGGACAGTGGTAACATTGGAAAAAGAAAGAAACAATGACATAACATGAGCACGACACAGAAAAGAAAAACGAAGACACACACATATGGGGGCAATAATGAAATAACCGAACATGAACAACATGGACCCAATAAAAAACCATGGGTGAGATCAGATTTCAGGTATTTTAATCTATCATTTCTATGTTTTTTTGTTGGGTTTTCACAATGTTTGCACGTTTTTTTACATTACATACAGAAACTAAATTTACAGTAACCTCGGTTTATTTATATATATCAAAGTACCGAAGTTACTGTAAATGGGAGTAATAACAAAATTTCCGGACAGAGTTGTCAGGGGCAAAAGTCCATGAGACAAAAAGGCAAATCAGGTGTAAACCACCGGAAAATTTGTCGACCGCAACGGTCCCGACTTATATTCTTTTTAGACTGACGGTTCGTTTCTCACTTACTTCAAGAGAAATGGCTAGTTTAACCAGTTTAATGGTGCGGCAACACCCCCCTTTTTCAACAGATAGTGCCTTTGACAGGTCGTAAGTCAGCGAATTGTTCATCCCAGTACTAAGTAAAAATAATGTTGTGAAAGATCTGTTGGGTGGCTGATTGGTAAATTTTATTCTTTAAATTCTCTAACCCTAAGACAAAACCAAATGAAATCCATGGTACATGTTACTTCTTTAACTTCAAACAAGACTAAGGTGAAAGTATGAAAAAGTATTTTTATCTCTTTGTACATAGATAAAACTAATTTAACTCCTGCATATGTATAGTAAATCGGGTCACTTTGGGCCCATAACGCCAATGTTAAAGTCCTTCAAAACTATTGAAATTATCGATCGCCTTGATTAACCAATTATCAGGTTTTTGAAAACTAGTTCTGTTTGTAATAACTTTCATTCCGTTTATTTGAATACAGACCTGGATCAGGATATTTTAACTTGTCCCTTAGATATATATGTAGTTGGGTTTTACTTTTAAAGCTCTACCCCTTCCCAGGTATCCCTCTCATTTTGTATAATGTCTTCAGCCCCGTCTTCCAGCGTCTTGAACGTAGAGCACCGCAAAGGAAGGGTAGCGGTGTGAAAGTGGTCGGACGCTGCTGGAAGATATTTAGTCATCTATAAAACTTATAATCCATAACGTACCCCTTCGTGACTCTAACTAACCCACCTAATTATAGCTAAAACCAAACCCTAACCACGGTCTTTATTTTTAAGTAACTCATTATCTTCATTTTTGTGTTGTTCCAAATTACCCCGGAAGCTCTTTAAATATATTTCCTAGGCTTAGACGTGCTTTTCTATTATTTGAGTTGACTCCCTTGTTTGTGCTATACCATTAACCCCAAACCCTTGTGCTGTTTTCTGTTGATTTGTCTCCCTGCTCTGTTCTGTTCTGCTCTTCTTTGTTTCTCTGAGGGAGTTTCCTATCTGATACTAAGTAAATAATCCACTAAATTACATATCTTTCCCCGTCATGGGTTAGGGAATGGGGACTGGGAGTTTCCTAAAAAAATTTTCAAAAAATATTTATATTTATATAATAATAACAATAAACACTTATCTTTTTCTCCCTCCTCTTGCTTTAAAGGACAATCCTCCTCTCCGATCTAATTCCCGAGATGAGCACGCGAGCTGAGCACGTGCAGTGAAATGAGTACGCGAGATGTGAAATCGAGCAGCGTGAACAGCGGAATGAGCACGTGAACATACCTTTAAACGGCAAATATATAGCTTTTCCTACCACAAGATACAAAGCACTTGTCACCACCACCACTTACCGCTGAATTCCCGAGATGAGCACGCGAGCAGCACTAGCAGCGAAATGAGCACGCGAGCGATGAAAACGAGCAGCGTTTTCACTTCTCGCGTGCTCATTTCACTGCTCGTGCTAAGCTCGCGTGCTCATCTCGGGAATTTGATGGGAGAGGAGGATTGGACTTTAAAGCAAGAGAAGGAAGAAAAAGATAAGTGTTTATTATTATTATTATTATTATTATTATATATATACTTTTAAATATTTTTTAGGAAACCCCCAGTCCCAATTCCCTAACTCATGACTGCTTTAAGGGGAAAATGAATATGAATATATATCTGTAATTTAGTTGATTATTTAATTAGTATCAGAAAGGAAACTCCCTCAGAGAAACAAAGAAGAAACCCAAAATAACAATGGAGAAGTATATATACAGAGACACACAAAAAAGAAGGTTTGAGTTACGGTTGGGAAAAGGCCAGAACAAATCAAGACAGAACAGAGCAGGGAGACAAATCAATAGAAAACAGCACAAGAGTTTGGGGTTAATGGTATAGCACAAACAAGGGAGACAACTCAAATAATAGAAAATCACGTCCATGCCTAGGAGATACATTTAAAGAGCTTCTGGGGTAATTTGGAACAACACAAAAATGAAGATAATGAGTTACTTGAAAATAATGACCTGGGTTAGGGTTAGGTTTTAGGTATAATTAGGTGGGTTAGTTAGAGTCACGAAGGGTTACGTTAGGGATTATAAGTTTTATAGATGACTAAATATCTTCCAGGGTCCTACCACTTTCACACTGCAGCACTACCTTTGCGGTGCTCTACGTTCAAGACGCTGGAAGACGGGGCAGAGGATATTATACAAAATGAGAGGGATACCTGGGAAGGGGTGGGGCATTAAGCGTAAAAACCAACAACATATATATCTAAGGGACAGGTTAAAATATCCTGATCCGGGTCTGTATACAAATAAATGGAAAGAAAGTTATTACAAACAGAACTAGCTTTCAAAAAAACTGAAAATTGATTAATCAAGGCGATCGATAATTTCGGAGGGAAGTTTGGGGGGAACTTTAATATTGGCCTTATGGCCCAAAGTGACCCGATTCACTTCTCAAAAGACCAGTACATATAAAAAATATTTGGAAGACTATAAACCGAATTATATGTAAAAGGTTAAAGGGCACAAATAATCGAAATATATCAAAACAGCAAAACACCATCACATTATTGTAAATTTTGTTGAAAACTATGGCGTATCTCCCTCATGCAAAGCTCTGTCCTTAGCTGATTTTGGCTTTACATTTAGATCATATTGGTTATTTGTTCTCTATCAGTTTTAGACATCTTTGATTTTATGGTCTTCCAAACGTTTAGATTATATCTGCACTGAAGAGACATAAGTTGTCGAAATGCGAAAATGCAGAAAGTAAATTCACAGTAACTTCGGTATTTAGTTATTTGAATACCATCATTATCTCTGTTTAACCCTTTTCCAAAGACGAATAGAAGCTGTTGATTTATACTTCAATAAAGACATTAATTCGAAACACCCCATGTTTTATCTTATTGTAAAATCACGTCCGATTATTAATTGCAAAACTTCTTATATTATTTCACACGAAATTATAGTCGTTGTAGATGTTTCCTGTTACCTTTTTATTGTCACAAATAGCTAAAAAATCGGTCACTGGGAAGGCCCCAAAAAACAACCTGTTTACTTTCCTGTATTGCATGACATTTTAGCCCCATTTGCATGCACCGTTTTACACACCTGTGTATTTTTACACAGGTATGCAAATTTGCACTGGTTTGCAATTACTTCATGTAAATATGTGTAATCTTAACAAAGGGTGTAAATTTGCATGAGGTCAGGGCCAGGTGTAAATATGAAAAAGAAAGGAAATGGGGTAAATGTCAAGGAGACAACATCCCATATCCAGGTTAAAACGACCCAAAACAAAGCATCTAGGGTCACCGTTCGGTCTTCAACACAGTGAGGAACCTCACACCATATAGCAAGCCCTAAATGGCCCCAAAAGGGTAAAAAAGTGGATAAATCAATGGAAACAAACCACATCCAATAACCCAAATATCAAGAAACTGAAATTTTATAAGAAGACACGGACAAGTCAATCACCAACATATTCCTGACTTGGGACAGGCGCAAAAATTGCGGCGAGGTTAAACTCGTTTTCTTGGATCCAAACCCTCCCCCTATGTGTGGTGAATGGCTAAAAAATAAATACACAAACAGACTCACAGTAAAAATCAAACTAGAAAAAAGTCCAACTTATCAAGACGAGTTCCCTTACAGTGAAGTACATAAAACATGAAGATAATACACACAGGTACTGTCCGGACAAATGCTCACAGTTACTGACAGCTAGCTGAGGACATAATTTCCGTTGACTATGATATCAAGCCTTCTTACATATGAAACTTCAATTGAAATACTTCTGAATAGATTTGGTATAACAACGTCATCAATTATGAAAGAAGAACATGATATTGTGCAATGCAAAATACTGCTAATATGAAAAATTGTTTAAATTTAGTTATGGTGTAAAGCATTTAGGAGATGATCAATATTTTTGCCAACAAAAAACCAGAAGTAACGATTTAACAACAATGCTGTATTTATATCCTTTATGAATAAGTTTGTTCAACGGATTAATAAGTTTTGAATTCATGCGCTTTGTAAATGATATTGCCGTAGAAGTTTGGATGTGAAATGCCCTGATGTATAAGAGCCCTGCATGTAGAACCAAATTTTCTTAATAAGTCAATGTATCTATAATAAAATTTAGAGAATGTTTTTATCAATTTATGATATCTAAACCCTTGATGCAGAAGTTTTTCAGTGAGACAAAAATTTCACTCGTTGAAGTCAGAAACATCACTACATACTCGTGCATATCGAACAAGTTGTGAAATGTAGACCCCGTAAGAAGGGGCTAACGGAACATCGCCGTCGAGATGGGGAAAATTGACTATAGGGAAGGAGAAATCATCCCTTTTATCGTAAACCTTAGTGTTTAACTTTCCTTGATCTATTGATATATCAAGATCAAGAAAAGGAGTATAATCACTGCTGCAATTGTATTTGTTTAAAGTAAGTTCTGCAGGATAAATTTCGTCTGTAAATTTAGAAAATTCAGGATTGTTTAAAGCCAAAATATCGTCCAAATATCTATATCTATTGTAAAATTTATTCACTAAATGCGGTTTAGAAGGGCCTTTTTGAATTTTTGCCATGAATCGTGACTCGTAGCAATAAAGAAATAAATCTGCTATGAGAGGTGCACAGTTGGTACCCATAGGAATACCTATTATTTGCCGATAGACTGTATCACCGAAACGAACAAAAATATTATCAAGAAGAAAATTTAATGCTTTTATCATATCCTGACAAGTCCATTTGGTATATTTGTCATGTTTGTCGTCACTGAAAAGCGATTTGAATGTATTGCAACAAATGTATGTACATCCTGATTTTTTGAAGGACCATTTGATCAAATACGAAAATTTCTCTTTGATGAGTGTTTGCGGTAATGTAGTATATAGGTTAGAAAAATCATAGCTATCGACGGAGGTGTATGCTTCATAAACAGATCGAAGTCTTTCCAAAACTTCTGCCAAATTTTAAACACTCCAACAGTAGTTAATTCCACTGTATTCATAACATTTGTTGCTAAAGTTGATGACGAGATTTTTTATGGTAGTAAGTGCACTGGTCAATAAAACAGAAATATGTGTAGTTGAACATTTACTTGATGTCGAAATAAAACGAAATTTGAAAGGATTTTTGTGAAGTTTAGGAAGCCATTACATAGTAGGAATGCTTTTATAATTAGAAGTTGCTTTAAGTTCAGCTGTAGCTATCATGTAATCATCAGTTATTTGTGTGTCTGTTGACGTGGTAGCTTGAAATGTACTAGAATTGGTAATTTCAAAGCACCTCGATGTAATACTTATTTCAAACAACGACCACATTATTGGCTGCTTTATCTGCCGAAACAAATATATACTCTTTTTCCAAATCTTTTAACTTCCGTTTAATTTTTGAAATCGCAGGAATGGTATTCTGCTGCTTATAATGTCTTTCAAAATTATTTATTCGTATATCAACAACTTCCATGCATTTTTTAATTAAGGGATTTAATGATTTTTTATCCGCATTTTCTCTTTTACACCACTTTTTACAGAATGACATTGACGGCTTTTTTAATGACTTCACGACGGTCCTTCCAAATGATTTTTGAAGGAGGACGATATTTGGGTCCTTTTTGGAGAAAGGTTTTTACCTCTCGGTCCTGGACGATGTTGAGGTCTCCTGTAATAACATGACCACTAGGCTCATATCGAAACTTCGAGCTTGCACAATTTCAGGTCAAGGGTGAATTTTGATTAATTTCAGGATTTTTGGTAACAGATGAATAATTAAAAATAAGGTCTCTTGTAGGTTTTTTGTAAGTATAAGAAATAATGGGTGGTTCCATATTATCAAAATAAGGAGGAATAAGTTTGATAATTTTTGAGTCTCTAAATATACTAGATACATCAATAAGGTCGATCCCTTTGTTGATATACGGTAAATTAAGGAAATATCTTTTATGGTCTTCAGGTTTATCAATTGTAGGAAACAATTTGTGGTAGCAAAATGCGCTGATTATTTCAGCAGCTTCATACATTGGACTGTAATATGCTATGGTATTGTATTTTTCGAATAAAGTATTTAATTTAACAATAGGAATTGAACATAATTTACAAAGCAAATTATGCCTGCCGTTATTTTTAAAGATTGTAACAAGGTCAGAAATTGAAACTGAAGTTCTGTGGTATTTTCGTTTATTACGATTCATACGTTTACCGTGGGATCGTTTATTACGTAATTTTTTTGAAACAATATCCATAATATTGATGGAAGAAGTTCTTGATATGTTACCTAGGCCCATAATATTATCATTTAAACCGAGAGGATAAGTCGTTTGCAACTTCTTTATCCAAGACAGTTCACAAGCTCTACGTGATTTTTCAAATTGTTTATGTGACTGTCCGTCCTGCTTTACAACAATTTCTAATGGTTGAACCTTTATAAATTTGATGTTATGTTTATGTTTATTTAGATGTTGATAAATAAAAACTTCGGAACTTTTTGTATCTACGGAAACGATAGAGATGTTGATGTGTCCGTTTATAAAGATGCTGACCGGTTTCCGTGCAAATGTATATTTGCACGTGTAAATTTACATGGTATGCATTTTGAGCATGTAAATGCAAACTAAAAAATGCACACTGTGCAAAATGCTGTTTCTGTCTATTAAACGGAAGAAAAGGGTATTGCAACTTGAAACTGATGCACACACAATGAACTGTTCTCTCTATCAAATCGATACTTCTCTGATGGTTTTGCTTGATTTTGCGTTTTTTGGCCGGTTACCGGAGAATTTGGTCTCAGATTAAAAAAAAAAGAAAAGAAGATACAATGCAACTGCATGTTTTTCTATCATTCTACAAATGTCCAAGGTGAAATGAAAACTTATATTTTTACATGGTTTCGGCCATTTTCACTTCTTTTAATGAGCTTTTTGAATTGAAATGCTCACCTCAAATAATGCATAGCAAAAATACTTTTACAAACTTGTGTAGTTTTACACACGTGTAAATTTACTTACTGGTGTAAATCTTGTGCATGTAAATGGGGCTTTAGATTATCTCACATCAAATTGTGGAACTATTTTGATTCTGATTAAACCATTGTTCATTTATTCCATTCGTAATGAATGAAGTGTTTATCTAGAAACTGATAACAATATCTCCGATTTAGTTAATTTGGCAAAAAGTGTTTTCTATGGGAACATAATTCAACCTGTAAAGCATTTGTAAAAGGATGATAAACCACATTCTCTATAGTGCATAATCTTGTCATTCAGGTATAAGTTTAAAGAGAGACAAAATGTATCATTAATAGGAGAAAATCTGAAATATAATTAAGAAATAATTCCTTAGAGCTTGCTAATATAACCTATAATAATAATTGTTCCTGGACATGTGATGATATGATTAATGCACTCAATCTTTTGCTGGACAATATTTTTGTTCGTTTTGGCAACACTATTTATCAACAGGTCATAGGTATTCACATGGGTACAAATTGTGCACCTCTCATTGCAGATCTCTTTCTTTTCTGTTACGAACGAGATTTCACGAAAAAACTTCAAAACGGAACTATACCTAACAATGATAGACTTATTTCCATTTTCAATGATAACAGCAGGTATATTGACGATATCCTTACTATTGATAATCCCCAGTTTTTAGATTATGTAGACATTATTTATCCACAACAACTGAAATTAGATAAAGCTAACAATGATTCCAAATGTTGCCCTTTTCTGGATCTGACTATTATTAATGACTCTGGTAAAATCAAAACCAAAATATATGATAAAAGGGATGATTTTGATTTCACTATTACTAATTTCCCTTTTCTTGACGGCGACATTCCCCTTGCTCCATCCTACGGGGCGTATATTTCTCAACTGGCACGAGTTTGTTCTACTCTTGATGATTTCAATGAACATAACCGTACTATCACAGCCAAACTTTTACAACAAGGTTACATATTTCATAAGTTGTTGAATACATTTAAGAAGTTTTGTAATAGATATGAACATGTTATATCTAAATATGGCGTTACTCGTTCACGGCTTATTACTATGGGCATTTCTAGTCCTCAATTTTACGGAAATGTTGTTACAAAATGCCAGAAATTGATTAAAAATCGAGAAAAGCTGGGACGTAACTTACATTCTTTACGTTATAGGGGATATCGGCAAGATATTCTGCTTGTATCCGTTTAATTAGCTTTGAGACCTAGTGACCTGAAAATTTTGCACACATAATTTCCTCTCACTGATACTGCCAATGTCTACTGAAATTTATGATGATTCTTGACCAAACCCTTCGGGAAGTTTTGAATTTGAATTTTCTTCCGTAGTGCGACAGTGTTCTACCAGCAGACTAGGCTTCTTGAGCTAGCCGGCAGTTTAGCGGCGAGCACCCCTTGACCAATCTTTCAAAATTACGTATTGTCTTTTTTTTCCTTTCAAGATTGTGGTCATGGAGTTAGTAGTCTACCTGTATTGGGTTTTATTCGTATGTTTTATACTATAGGGAAACGGGACAGATAAAGGGGAGGTTTGGGTACTCATAAACCGGTTTAACCCTACCGCTGGCTTTTGCTAGTGCCGGTACCAAGTCCGACTGTCCCGAGTTCCTATCGTTGTCTACGTTTGTCCTTTGTGTTATACGTGTTTTTCTTGTGTAGTTCCCTTGCAAATTGTTGCATGTAATTATAATTTTCAGCCATTGTATGTGTTTCCTGTTATCAATTTTTTAACATTAATTTTACCACAGGTTGGCCCTTCATGCCGAATATTTTACCCAGAGCGACAATAGAACACACTATCCGAGAACTGAAAAAATATACAAAAATTTTATGACATGTTTGTTCTGCATATACATATTAATATGTGCATTGAAAGCAATTAACAATACAAAACTGAAAGTAAAATTATTTACAGACACCTTTTTTCTATTTCAACTTGCATGTTTACGTGAGATGAATATTGGATGGAACAGCCTTGAAAATTTAAATATGTTACCACTGGTTTGGACACAGAGCGTTTTGGAGGTCTCATTCCAAGGTGGTAGAGATGATAAAGGATTTAGACTAAATAAGAGGTAGAGTTAACGACAGAAATTTCAAGATTTACTCTTTTTTTGGACTTACATTTCGAATTTGACGAATAGCGTAAGCCCAGTACTAACGTTGACGACGAAAAAAGGAATTTAATTTCGAAATTATCAATTTCCCTAACATGGACAGTAATATTCCTATTTTCCTGCATACGCAGTTTCATAGTTGATTCGTTGCGCAAAAGCTACATGTTGTGTGTAGCATCAATTATGTTAACTTTAGGCATAGTTATTCCAATGACTGACTTATTAATCAAGACATAAAATAATTCTGGCTGATACAATCATTAAAAAGTCCCTTAATAGATATCATTGCCATGTGGAAAATATTGAAGATTCGGTCCGAACTGTGATTTAAAATATTTGTTTTACTTAGTACTGGGATAAACAATACATTCATTTTCTCACAACCTTTAAATGCACTCTGTCGCAATGGAAAAAAGAGGGGGGGGGGGGGGTGGTCTGGTGCACCATAGAACCGGTTTAACCCATCATTTCTTTTGAAAAGCCTGTACCAAATCAGGACAATTTTGCCGGTTGTTTTGCCTCTTTGTCTTTTGTCTTTTTGTCCTTTAAATTTCGAGATGTCCTTAGCTAGTAGATAAATACAAAATATTGACAACACAGGTCGGCCATCAAGTCGATCATGATAAAACTTAGCATTATAAAAAAGTGAAATATGGGCAGTATAAACAGGTGGTCAGAATAATTTTTGGAAATTGCAAATTGCAATTGCAAATAAAAATATGCAAAAATTAGAGAGTATGCTCTTATATTCATATAAGGAATGAACTCAAGAACAAGTACACAGTAACTAAAATAATAGAGAGCATGCATCTTGCACGGGGAATCCTATTACGGACTTACCACTGCTGGAGAGACAATCTCCAGTCTAAAATAAACAATAAAAGTATACGGAGTAAATGCACAGGAGACAAAGTCTCTACAAATACTTATTAGAACCAATGACAATATTAGAACCAAGCAATGGAAGAACGTTTTTATCGTTGTTCTTTATCTTGAAGTCACTATGAGGCCTTCAATAATAAGCTTTGTCAATGCCTTATATTAAGTTCAAGACTACCCCTAGCAACGGTTCGAGGAAATATCATTGCTAATTGTCGAACAATACCACATACATGTCTCATTTGGCCCATAAATGAGGGATCGTCAACAAACATAAAATTTGACTTGATCTGTACTCAAGAGACAAAAGTTGTCTAAATAGTCATATGCACAAATTAAATTTACAGTCACTTTCTGTATTTTTCTGTTTGTTTATAAATAAAATTAAGGATGCTCGCTGGTCACATTTTGGTTTTTCTGTTAGATTTTCGAACTTCATTTGTTTTATGCATTCAAAAGCATATAAAATGTTGCCCACGAAGCCCTTCATTTTGTTTGATAATTTCATTTTGTACATCTTTAAGAGCATTCTGACAAAATTCCATTGAATATTATTGATGTTGTCACATTTATTCATGGATAAACATTACTAATGTTAAACGTATGAAAAATTCAGAGGAGTTCAGTTTCCTGCCAAAATCACTTATATCTCAAAAATGAGATCAGCAACCTATCAGTTTTGCTTGAATTATTTCTTTTTCAGTTTTCTAACAAATAATAATTACTATTTGATATCCTTTTATTTTTAAATTGACCAGCGAATATCCTTAAAAAATCATGCCCTTAAAGAGTGCCTATTTTTAAAATATTTTTTTTCACAAGGCAGTGATTGCCAAGTTAAATCTATTTAAAATGACAATCTACAGAAAATGAATTCACATTTACTTCAGTATAGTTATCATATCAGTTGTCATATAATACGAATACATAAGTAGTAGCAATTTCAGGCTTTTATTTTATGCCAATGTTGTGAAATATAAACTAACTGAAATGATTATATTTTACTAGGCAATTATGTGAGTGATTTGCCAAGTATTTTAATTGGTAACCATAACATTTGGCCTTGATGTTTGGGAAAATAAGTGAGTTCTCTTCAACACAGAAAGCTATAACCCCCAAAAAATGCGCACAAGCTGTAAGAGAACAAATAACCAATAGGGTGTAAATGAAAAGCCAATAATCAAGGAAAGGCTTTGCAAGAGGAGATAATTCTTATTTTTAAACAAAACATAAAAGAATTAAAAACATCTTAACGTATCATTTTGACTAACATATTGACAAGTCATTTAGATAAAATATATGTATTAATTATTGCAACATTTCTTGTGGGCACACAGTTGTAAAAATGTTTTTGCGTGGATAATAGAAATACTAGTTTGGCGGCAAGTTATCGGTGAAAAACAAAGCAGTAAATATATATAGACCATTGCTTTATACATTGCTAGGCACCATCGGAAATGTAAATGCACTCTTGAAAATAAATAAAATGAATTATGACATGTTTTCTTGCACTTCGGTTTGCATTTTTAAACATTCAATCCTTTCTAATGTTATCAAACCAACATGACATGAAGTTTCACACTATGGCACAGCTACACCACTGTTACGGAATTGTCAGAAGTGACACAGATATTCATCATTTGTATTGTGGTTCATATAATACACGATCGTACTCTCTTCTCGATGTCTTTACATTGAGTTTTCGTGTTTTCATTCCTCCTCAGCTACAGGTTTCCAGTATATATAAACTAACCAATATATTAAATTAAATATTAGAAACGCCAATGGAAACAAAACTCTTGCTGCCTTATCAACAAGACGTGCTTTTTCCCGATCAGAAGTATACTTTTTAAAACAAACACAAGAAGAATCGTCATCATCTTTGGCTGAATTTTCTCTGGTTGGCTGGAAAAAATTAACAAAAGAATACTATTTGTCAGTAAATTTTATTTTTCTGTCAAATGTTATTGGTGTTGTGTTTTCTGTGATGCACTAAACCATTGACATAATCTGTGTTTGAAAGTGACATTTTCATGAAAAAGTATTTCTGTAGTAAACGGTAAGATTTCCATAGATCTAGAATTCGTTTTACTGATAACTGTAATTCTTTTAGGGAATTAAAATTTCAATAGAATGAGCGCTATAGTACGTCCGCCAAAATAGGATAAAAAGACGAGAGAGGATGTATTGGACTATACTGATATGAAAGTTTTTTGTTCTTTTGACAATTATATTGACAAACTATATATTAACTTTGCAATTTTTTTTTCGTCTGAAGTTCAACGAAGAATTTATAGTGATATTCAAGTCTTATCACCAACTACAAGATCCGGGGTGTATTTCCCTCGCCAGTGCTGGACATTTCGAACATGTTTTAGTCAATGAAGTGCACCAGAACAGTTTGCGAGAACAGCCAGAACACTGTTCCGTGTGCACCGTATTTTTGTAAGTACAGAAAAAAATCGAATATGGCGTCGTTTGTTAACTTCCTTAGAGATTGAGTTTTATTGATATTACATGTTTGACGTCCGTTTATCTGAAACAAAGTTTGGAATGAAAAGGAGAAGCACATTTTAAAACTTTTAAAATGACATCGAAGACATTCTAAAGAAGTGAAAAAAAATCTGATATATCTGATTTACATTGGGAAATACGATTTTTTTGAAGCTCAATAAATATGATGAAAAAGGCAAGAGAAAAAATTCACAATCCTAGGTGATTTTTTTTGCTTTATCATTAAAGTGATTTCTTTCATTACATTTCCGAAATTTAATGCAACGTCTTTACAATACTAGGAGGAGTAAAAGGAGGTCATTTTCCAATTTATCAAACTTTCACATTTTCCAGGGCATGTGGAATAATTACGAAGGATATTTATTTTCACAGAATGTAACGAGTGATTTCGATAATCATGGACCAGTTTATAAAATACTGTCCAATCATGAAACTTTCCGCCATATTTTTTGTGATGATAATTCTTTTTTTACTTCATTGACCATGAACACAGAGGACGTTCCAGACATGTTCTAAACTGACGAAAAAAATACACACCATGTTTGAGAATAACATGAACTTCGTAAAAAGTGAGACCGAATTCAGCGACAGGGTATGCGTTCAGTACTGTTCATGAATCAATATTATATGTCCAAAACAAAAGTAGCCTCAAAAAAGTCACCTTCGTCAGTTCAGATGAGATGTCTCAATACTAGAACTATAAATGGAAAGAAGTCGCCCGCAAGTTCTGAGACCATTGCATTATACTGGTCAATAAATTCGTGGAAATTTCTTTTGCTGCACAGAAGTCCAACGAATTGTACAGAGTTAAATATATTAGATATTGTTAAGTAACAATATATCATGTCATTGCGACTTTTCTCGAATTAAAATGTCCGAATA
Source organism: Modiolus philippinarum (assembly GCA_002080025.1). Taxonomy (NCBI): domain Eukaryota; kingdom Metazoa; phylum Mollusca; class Bivalvia; order Mytilida; family Modiolidae; genus Modiolus; species Modiolus philippinarum. The sequence goes on from MJUU01074413.1 coordinate 140,228, forward strand.
ATAAGCTTAGTTGTCCTTATTGTACCCTGTCTCTATTCATGGTATTAATTTTATGTTTAGAATCTTTGATACCGACAGGAAGCTTATACAAGCAGCAACAAAGGAATGTATATAATACAAGTACCAAAAACTAAATTATAGTTTTTAGTAGTTTAAAGTTTCTGAAGGGTTGTTATGGAACAAAGTATGGTTGACAATATATTAGTTATATCGTAAAGGTGATTAATTTCATGTATTTATTCCGTTTCCAACTTACGGTGTTATGATTGCCGTTGCTATGTGTATCAGTTTCCGTTTCCAACTTACCGTGTTATGATTTCCGTTGCTATGTGTATCAGTTTCCGTTTCCAACTTGCCGTGTAATGATTTTCGTTGCTTTGTGTATTTGTTTCCGTTTCCAACTAACCGTGTTATAATTACCGTTGCCATGTGTATCAGTTTTCGTTTCCAACTTACCGTGTTATAATATCCGTTGCTATGTGTATCAGTTTCCGTTTCCAACTTACTGTGTTTTGATTTCCGTTGCTATGTGTATCTGTTTCCGTTTCCAACTTACTGTGTTATGATTTCCGTTGCTATGTGTATCAGTTTCTGTTTCCAACTTACCGTGTTATGATTTCCGTTGCTATGTGTATCAGCGTATTTAAAGTGTGATAATCTTCTTTGTTGGACTCTAGATAATACATTCACCCAAGCAAACTCAATCAGGGCGGCAAAAACAAAGAATAAACATGTAGCCATCCAAACATCTATTGCTTTTATATACGACACCTTTGGAAGATTAGCTCGTGCACCTGAACTTTGTGTTGTCATTGTTAAAACAGTCAGAAGTCCTAATGAAATTCTTGCTGGTGTTGCTTCAATATTTAGCCAGAACGAGACCCATGACAGGCAGACAATAAGTGCACTTGGGACATATATTTGAATGATATGGTAACCAAAATTACGGATTAGATGTATGTTCATCTGTATACAGGTGTAGTTAACTGTAAACAGAAAATATATATTGATATGAAATAGTTACTTTGACCACTAGCGAGAATTAAATTAAGGGCCACTGATATATGCATATGACTCTTGTAGCTTTAAAGATAAGATATGACATTTAAATGTAAGCTATATATGACCTATGAAATTCAAATTTATGTTAAACTTATTGTTCACTTGTTTGCAAGCACCTCAACATCAGGCAGTACTATTTAAATACTTTTCTTGTATTTTACTTTGATTGTAGCCACAAAGAGGAACTGACAGTTGTAACGTTGCTGAAAAAATAAGCAAAATGAAACCAGTAGAAGGAACCAACTTGCTGTTGTTGTATGGTAATTAGTTTATCCCTGAGGACAAGGAGGAAATGGATTTTTTTAGATACATAAGGACTATATCAGCATTGTCCGATTGCTATTTATGGTTTTGCAGAAATTAAGTGTTGCATGAAATTACACTATACACCCCTTTCAATATTGAATATATTTTTATGTAAATGTACCATGACGTATTGACCAAAAATTGTGTAACAAATGTATATAAACAGGAACAAATGTCCCTCAGATTGACAATTCAAGCTTAATTTTAGTTGCTTTTTAGTTTTGAACTTACTATGAGGTATGAGCAAAGCTCATTGTTGAAGGCCTCATGGTGACTTCAAGATGAAGAAAAACAATAAAACGTTGTTCCTTTGCTTGTTTTTACCATGTATTTGTAGAGACTTTGTCTCATGTGCACTTACTCCATATCTTTTTATTCACCAATTAATACTGCACATCTATTAGCTAAGTCCTTGCATTCGGAATAGGCTCTAGCGAATCGTTTCCGTTGAGATATTTTATATACTATGTATGTCTTATGTAAAGACAAAAGACTTGTTATTTCCAATGTATATGAATTTTTAATAGTCACGTTTTTTTTATACATTTTATTGTAAACACATCCATCTTTTTCAATTAATTCATTGAAATATGTGTTAGAGTTAGATGTATTAAGTGAAGGAACATTATCAATATATTGAAAGGCCATAAAAAAGGAAATTTATCGATCAATAGTAATATTATAAACAATAAAGACAGTAAGAAAAAAATACAGACCTCAATTAGAAAATACAGTATACCAGGGCGAACTCAATTCCGGGACTGGTATTAAATTATAAATGCACGTAGTATACTCTTTAGGCCATTTATCTTTGAAATAAAAAAAACAATGGGAATGAAAATCTTGGCATGATCACTGGAAACGATTGAGACGACTTGCTTTGTAAACGGAAGAGTGATCTGCAGTACACTAATGTGAAAACACTTCTTTATAAACAAAGATGATTGGAAGACAGAAGTGAAATCGGTAAGCAAAATTAGAAATCTTCATGCTGGAGTTACAACAAAATACATGGGCATCAAAGCTCCGTCCTAAGCTGATTTTGGCTTTACTTTTAGATTATATTGGTTATCTGTTCTCTCTCAGTTTTTAAACATCTTTGATTTTATGGTCTTCCAAACGTTTAGACTTTATCTGCACTGAAGAGACATAAGTTGTCGAAATGCGCATATGCAGAAACTAAATTAACACTAACTTCGTTATTTAGTTATTATGTTATCCAAAAATGGACCTCGTAAAGTAGGTTACTTTGTTGTTTCCATCAATACTTACTTCCGGTGTATGCTTTGTCACATACGAATGTTTTGACGTGTGAGAGTTTAAACTGTGGCAATGTTAGATTGTCTGGTTTCTCTACTGGAACTTTGTGCCATCTCAATAACAAATTCTCAGTGCTCTGTCCATCTGGAATGTAACAGATATAACAAGTCCATATTAAAATGGTTATTTAGCAAAGTACAGTGCAATATCAATGTGCTGGATATTTTTTTTAAAAGTATGGGTTAATAAATAATTAGTCTCAAATTATCTAAACATATACAATTAACGATGTCTAATATGATCTAAATCGGCAAAAAAAAAAAATTCAAATTATTCTCTTCTACTTTTATATTTCCAAAAATCAGAAAAAAATGCAAGTCTCAGAACGACAATGACCAATATTGCAAAACAATTATTACCAAAGAAACAACTGTTCACTTATTAGAAGTACTTTTTAGATGTTATTATGCCATATATAGAAATTTACATGTTTTATAACATTACCACGAACACCAAATTTGACAGTTACTCAGTCGTGATACAATTTTTGTTCATTACATAAAAAAAGATTTAATTGTATGTATTTTAAACTTACAACTTTCCATAGTGAAATGACAAATCTGATAATCCATTGGGTATTTTAGAAGATTCATCTCACACGAGTATGTTCCGGATACTCTGAAATGGAGCAATATATGACAGTACAATATCATAAATACAGCAATATATTACAGTGCAATATCATAAAGACTGCCTTTGTCGGGTAATTTTGACTGCATATTAAATGTGGTCTTTTTTTACCTGTATGAAAAGTTTTGTTGTCAATTATTGACAATTGTTTGGATCTAGAATAAGACCTCCCGATGTAATAACCATTTTACATACATTCCGTTTTAACTTGTTTCAGTTTGTTGAAAGTTTGAAAGTTACCTGAATTTAAAGCAAAAATACACACAATACACGAAAAATCGGCAATTTACATTGTCTAATTGTTGATAGTGTAGAATTTGGATTTTCATTTTTTTGTTATTATTGTTGGGTCCGTTTTGTTCGTCTTAATGTGTGGGTTTTCATTTTTCTTTGCTGTGCCGTACTCACATATTTTGAAGTTGATTTTTGTGTTGCCGATTTTGCCATTGTCCTTGGATTGTTGTTCGTTTTTAGACTAATAGGATGGTTTGATTCTCACTTACTTTGATAATGTTTGCAGAAATTTCATATACAAATGTACTACAGTTATAATCATTGTTCCATTTTTGTAAGTGATTATTCTCTAATCTTTTAAGAAAAATTATTGATGCCCGTCCTTATAAGATTATGGAATCTTTGTGGTTATACACGAAAATTCCTCTTTATGTTGGTCATGTGTGTTTGTCTCATTACAAGATTATTACGATGTAACTACCACCCAGTTATGAACTAACAGTTTTCGAATTTTTAAGTTGATTATGGGACTGGCACATACAGAATTAGACTGAATGCCTGACGTTTCATTTGGAAGAAATCATGCTGACCTTTCTGGATACGAGATGATACCTATCACTTTGTGAAGAATCAGACTTTTCACGCCCAGATCGTTTTTTAAAAATATTTCAAACTGTTGTTTGTTTTTTTATTGTTTTCAATTTTGTTGGACCTTTTTTATATTCAAATTTCTTTTTCAAATGAAGGACTACAAAAATATCCTACAATACCAGATTGCTATATTTTTTCCATTAAAGGTCCATGCTATATATTTAAGGAATTCTTAATGGTGTTGAGTCATATTGTCATTTTTTTTTACATTTCTTCTCATTTTTATTTTCGGTATTTTGGGGTTTTTTTAGTGTTGGACTATACAAATTGTACCATCCTACCTTGCACTGTAAAAGACAAGTCCATTGCTGTATATATGCATTAGTTTGTTAGGAATTGTAACATCATGAAAGTTAGCATGTTTCTCATTCAGAATATACAAATCAGGTGTCCAAATGCCATCCATTAGCTTTGTGTCCAGTTCCAAAGAACGTGTGCCTGGTATAGGTGTATATGCCAATCGGTTATCTTTCCACCTTTGTCGTAAGAAGATTGACATAGAATAGTCCTGAAATATTGTAATTCTTATTTTCATTCAGTTATTATTTTAAATTTACTACAACCTTCCAAATCAATGGTACTTACCAAAAACTACTCGTTATAGGCAATAAGAATTGATACTATGCAAGTTATATGCTAATTAAGGCTGGTTTGCTTATAATAATACAATGACCTCACATCTTTGAAGCTGGTGCTGATTTTTTCCTGTTTTAATATATCTGGTCGTCTCGTCTTGCGTATACACCTTTTGTGTTTTGATTATTTTAACGGATGTGTGCATAGTAGACTCTGATCCAGACGACTCATCTCATCTAAAGCATGACAAAAAAATGAGAGAAAAAAAATTTTGGAGATGAAATCTGCATTTAAAAGATTTCAAATGTTGAAGCGTCTTAATTGTCTTCCGTAACTTGTGTACTTCGGACAATAATAATATAAAATATCCAGAATGTACATATGCAAATTATTAATGATAAAACCATATACTTAATTTTCAAAAAAATATAAGATTCAAAATTATCATTGCTATTTTTGCTATTTTTGGCTGAAGTGACGTTTTCATTAAAATTGTAATAAATTAATGCAATACACTCAAAAGAGAAAACAAAATGAAATCATGTTTTAAGATGAAAATAACAGGGGATAACCAAGAAAAACTTGACAATTCCTACTTTGTCTTGTTTCACTATATACATTTATCACCTTACCATGGTAGAATCGCTGATTGATGAAATACTTGATATGTATAACTGGACTTCACTGGTAACCGGTCCGACTGTAACATATATATTATTTTATGTAGGAATATTTCTTATGTCAGCAAAAGGCAATGTAAATATTATCAATTGTTCGCATTCTTTTATTATTTCTGCGTATTAGGACTAGCCTGTCTCCTTTTTTTCTCTCATATATTTACAAGCTGGTCGATGTTTGCTTATTGAGGTCAATTTAAACGAACATTAATATCAAAGATCAGTTTTATTTCTGTATACTTATAAAAACTGTAATGCACTTTTCGTGATGGATAAAATATATATCGAAATTATATTGAATTTTATTCCTCAAACGGTAATAACGGGTGAATTTTGTTACTTTGTCAAACAGATGTGCAAACAATAATGCTATATTCGATATAAATACTATATTTATCAGATCAACAGAAATGCCAGTCAACAAAATGATTTTGTGGAGAGCAACAAGGTATGTCAAGGTATGTGTTGTGAAAACATGTTGTTTAACAGATATCTCGTGTTTTTATTTTTAGAAAACATTTCAAATGTATTTTAAGATAGACAAGGAATGAATACAATACAGAACAATCCTATCTATTGTTTCTGGGAAATAAAAGAAAATGCATTCATTTAGAATCATCATTTAAAAATATTTTAAGTAATTAGAAATATGACAGCTTGAAAACAAATCTTCCTTACAGGGAAGTTTACTTATTGCTTATCAGAGATTATAGATTGTCTCCCCTGCAGTGTGGAGCCCGCAAAAAGATTCCCTGTGCCAAAGATGTATGCTCTCTCTATATATATATCAGTTAAGGTGTACTTGTCCATGAATTTCTCACATGGATGAATAATTATACTTAAAAATTTTGGCATTTTAATTTTTTTATATTTCCAGATGACATTCTGACCACCTGTTGCAAGTGCCAACATCTTATGATTTTATAATGGCAAGTATTTGCAGTTGACTAGATGAGTGTCCTGTAGTATGTTGTGATTGAGTTATGTAAGTTTTTTGTCAGGCAACGGATGAAAGCGATTTTTTAGAACACTTTGCTACTTTTGTTTATGTTTGTCGACGATTCTGCATCTACGGCCAAAAGGACAGATACATGAATGTACCGTTGTTCAACATTTAGCAATGAATTCCATTTAAACATGTGCTATGGCCGTCTTGAACTTATTTTGAGGTATGAGCAATGCCCATTGTTGCAAGCTTCATGGCGACTTCAAGATTGAGAACAACAATAAGAACTTTTCTCCATTGATTGGTCTTTCCATTTATTTCCATGGACTTTCTCTCATGTGCATTTACACCATATCCTTTTGTTTTTATCAAATCGTTAAAAAGATATTATGTGTACCTTGGCTTAAAGCTGGCGAGATTTTGGGATCATAGCTATTTAACAATGCACTTAGCACATTTTCCCTGAAAATAAAAGAATACCTTAGAAATGTCAATTTATAACTATACTTTGTCGACAGTTCTTGTACATGGTTGTTAGAAAATTTATGAAAAAAAAATTATATATGCTACAAATTCACTCCTACAACAAAACTCAGTGTCCAAAGTAAAATGAAAATTTGAATTTAAAAAAAAATGGTCATATAGGTCTTCCTGTTAAATCTTGATATATAATCAAAACCTTATTTTGAAATTTATATAGAAGTGCAGTGGAATACATTTCTCAGTGAACTTTGAATGTAGTATTAAAATATAAAAAAAATTGACAGTCTTTCATCGAAATACCAAAAAGCTTATCAGAATATCTAACAGTAACTTTTTGAGATGTGATAAAATCGTTTCTTATATAGACAGCGGTGAAATATTGAAATTTCCCAGTAATAGAAAAGTGATAATTAATGGTGAAATAATTTTCAATCATTTCACTCTAGTGAGTGACATCAGAACAGACGTTGTCAACGTCGTTGTTACGAAAACGTCTCTGCGGAGTAAGTTGGATAACGTTATTCGTGAAATGATTCTTAAATTTATCATCAAATATCCGTGAGGATTTATAAAATAAAAATTATAACTAATCCAAGTTCTGATTAGTGAAAGTATTCAACTCATGATAAAAAAAACGCTGTTCGCATTCGTGAATTACTGGCTTTTTTGCCATTCGTTGAATATTAAGCGATAATCGGAATCTTGGATTAGTTATAGTATAGGTATATAGCAATATAAAACAATTCAACACCTATTTAAAAAAAAACGTATAGATGCAAAGACTGTGAAAGACACATCATCTTAAAAGGAGCGTCACGATTTTTTCTTTGCAACAGTATTATGACCTTTGATTTTTCAACACTTTAATATACCGAAGTTACTGAAAATTTTGTTTCTGCGAAGAATTAAAGAAACGGAATGGTCAGAAATGAATTATTAATATTATATTGTTATATATATTATACAGCGATTCAGACTTATGGTAGACAATATAAGAATGAATATTTAATTTCAGACTGAATGCATTTTTTACAATAATTTTGTAAATTAACAAATCCCATGTAAGCAGCCCCTAATCTGGTCTTACTCTATTAATAAATTAATATATTTAAAAATCGTTGACCAAATGACAAATTATTCTCCCCTTTTCTATTACGTTTTCTGTTATATTTTCGGGTACTGCTCATTATCAGACTTATTAACTGATATAGCTAAATTACTGCCGAATGTTTTGCTACATCAATTTACTCCTTCAGGTTCCATTGGGTATATTTTTTAGAAAAAAATGTACTGAATTGCTTCGAATCGAAATATGTATTTCGTTGTAAACCGTAATCGTACACATTTTCTACAATTTGTGGATAAAACGTATGTATATGTTAAAAAGTCTTGTCCAAATCACTCAAATTAAGTGACATATAAACGGTCGCTTCAATACTAATTTAAGACAAAAGTATCAGAACAAGAGAACTAAGCTCTATCAAATGAGAGACTATTATTGGAATATATTTGAAGCAGCTTTGTTGGTTTTGTTTTGAAATACATGAAATATTGTATAAGTTTTGTAGTATATTTACCTCGTATTGTTATTACACTTCACCAAGTCCAAGATCACAATCAGTAATATTAGTACCGATTTCATCACGTGGTTACGATTGCTGGAATAAATAAATAAGGTAATAACAACACTGCATCAGTGAAGGATGATACATCACTCATGATATTATTCATTTTATTATGAGTAAATTGTTGTCCAATTATATTTCATAATTTCATTTGATTTGGTATAAACAACAAAACAAAAGGTGAAAATTATCATAAAACTGATCTTAAGAATAAAAAAACCCGATATTGTTTTGTATTCTCTCTAAAAACAACTCTGGTGGAATACTTACTTTTATTAAATTTTGCTACATGTTTTTATATATGCAATGAAGGGTGTAATCAAGCAGCATAAAGATTTATACTAGAACTAGAACTAGGTGTTTGGTTTGAAAATTCTATAAACAATCAGAAATTTTTCAAGGAGTACTTTGAAATATAAAAATGTCTTCTCTTCAACTTTGTTCAGTCACCACCGTCATACCAACATATTTGAATTATTATTTTTAAATGATGTTTTAGATAAACATAATTTCTGAATAGTTATGTTTTTTTATAATTCTTACAAGATTTTATATTCAACTGCAGTACTGATTATTTATGATGTCAATACACAAACACTTTAACGATTACAACGACGTTTAAGGACATATCGTGACGCCAATTCCTACATTGACCAGAAATCTTTTATTTCAACGGTGATTAAAAGATGGACAACTCGGCAAATCGCCACTATCTATTAATAAGTTTTCTCCTCTAAGTTTACGTTATTTGTTATGACCATAGTTTTTCTGTAGTTGCAGTTATTTGCTACATAATATACGGTCTTTTGTTCTATAAAGTGACATTAACATTACAGCACTTATATATTTGCAGTCAACATGCAATTAGTCAAACATAATACCAAGGATACGAATAAAAGTGTTTTTCCTTGTAAGGGTATCGTATATCAAAATGATTGTTAGAATATTACCAGAAATTGCTCCTGATGGTTCACTTTTGAGACTTTTTATCCATCAAATTATGTGAGAGGGACAATTTTAGAATATATCTCACATATGATGAAGAAAAAATACAATTTAATGTTGTTGGATTTTATAGAGGTTTATTTCCGTGTCCTTTATCATACTGTTATTAGTAACGAGGGAGATTTCTTACCTTACAGCCATCCATACCTTTAATGACTGTATCTCACTAGAATAGTTAAATATAAAGACACACGTTACATAACCCTATAATTTTACAACTAATCGCTACGTTGGTCGCAATCACTGGCACAAAAACACATGACAAATAGTTTATATATATTTGTTGTAATAACCATTGAAAATATAAACTATACTTAAATGTGTAAAATTAGACGACAAAAATACATATATTACTATAAAAGACGTGTTATACATTATACTCCAGATCTTTGTATAGAATTATATACCTTCATGAATTCACAATTCTTTTTGCAATTATTTTTTTATGATTCTGCCATAAATTTATTTTACATTTGCATAGAAAATTGTATATGTAAATTTACCATGAGAATTTAATTTCTGTTGAAATGACACAATGCTATCTACACTCATGGGAATAAATCCTCACCGTTCAATTTAGCGTTGTGTAAAAACGACACTGGTTAAAAAAATCTAAAAATCTCCATTTCTTATTTCTTTTCCTTTTTTTCAACAAAAGTGACTGAAAAGCAGTGTTTGAAATAGTTGTGTGTTCATTATTTTTTTAATGCCACAACTTGAAAACAGATTAAAAATTTTGACATCATGATTTAATAAAGATATATAAAAGCAAATTTATAGTTATGTTTAAATAATGATAACAACATAGAAAAGAATATGTAAGACAAGCTGTTTTCAATAATGAAATATTAATAAACATCAGAACAGAAAAAAATTCCACATTTTTAAAAACGAATTCTTTTTAATATGAAAAAAAAAAACATCCTGTTTATATTTATATATATTGTAATTTATTCAAGAAGGCTTCTTTCGTAAGAATATATTAAACTATAATGTATGCCAATATTATGATGGAATGTGAACTGAAATTTAAAACAATTGAGACAAAAAAAAAAAAATAATAATAACAATCGGTGCATATATCCGGTCGGAATACATAATGTTAACTTCCAGATTATTTTCAGCTTTAACCTAGTTCCTAATGACCATCACACTCATGTTTTAGTACAAAAAAGAAATTTTTCATGAAAATACCTAAATGTACAATATCATATAGCCCTAAGAATACTAAGAATACCAATTTAGTGAATTCATACATAATAGTTTCAACATTTGGAAAAATGATGAAAAATGCAATATAATTTTTAACAAATAACAAAATACCGAAGTTACTGTGAATTTAGTTTCTGCAAATGCGAATTCAGTAACTTATGTCTCTGCAGTTCAGATCAAATCAAAATGCAGATTTGTTTAATATTGTGTATTTTAAATTTAATTATAGGCAATAGAAAAACTATAAAAAGCTATAATTAAATATCACATACAGTCAATCAAATAATTTGTGAAAGGCTGTCAAAGCAAATTGACATACTTTATTGTATATTTCCTTTCAATGATTAGGTCAAGGGTAAAATCTTTTGATACTGAGATTTAAATCTATTATTTTGTTTTCATAAGACCTCTTTGTCTAAATGTAGAACCATACATCAAAATTTTATAGTTTATCGTTGTTATAAAACGTTTTAAGTACCAATATTATAATTGTGATCTCTGTATCAGTAGTACATAACTAGTTAACAACTTAATACCGAAATTGTCTGAAAAAAATTCTGTATTGAAAACAAAAAGTAAAAATGAAGGCTTGAAAATCGAAAAATGCATGAAAACTGAGTGTACAAATTCGATAGCCAATAAACAGACCTTTACACGATACCCCTTAGTTTTCAACATTTTTACTAAAGGCATTGCAATATCGTAATAACATTAGTTTTAGGGCTAGCATTGAAAGTAATAGACCACTTCGGTGTTGAATACTCCCAAGGGCTTACTGATTTCACAAACAGAAACACTCACCAAGTAGTAAATGGGGTTGAAAACAAAATTAGCGAACAGTATTGTCCAGAGCCAAAGTTCACGAGGCAGAAAGACTAAGCAGGTGGAAAACCTAATAAATAATAAAACCGGTAAATTGTCCACCACAATGGTCCTGACTTGGTACAGATATTTCAAAAGAAACGGGGGTTAATCTGGTTTCATGACGCGCCAAACCTCTCCTTTCGATTACACTAGTGTCCGGTAACAGCGATTGCTATGGAAAGGTCGTAGACAATAAAAATAAATGATAATACAAATATGAAATAAAAAATGAATCTGGAATCAATGTTCGGACCAAAACTTCAAATTTTTCTACAAGGGACTGATCTTCTAAATGATCGCGTGAGACGGTTTATTTGAAGCATTGATTAATAGGACGGTCACGAAGATAAGTATGTCTAATGAAATTTGTATAATTTGTGCTAGCTCTCGAGTAACGAATCAACTGTGACACATGCACTCTGTTACTAGGAGAAGATGGAATATTACTGTCCACGTTAGGGAAATTGATAATTTTGAAATTAAAATCATACGTTCTGTCGGTTAGTTTAGTACTGATATGACCATTTACGTCCAATTGGAGATGTGAGCCCAAAAAGATGTATCTATTGAGTTCTTTCGTTTCCTTTATCTCTATTTCTGGGGGTATATTGATGGGATCCATTTATCAAAGATGCGTTATTAATGGAAAGAACATCATCAATGTATCTATAAGTGAAGGATGTCTCTAGCATCTTTTATTTTATGATCTTATACGAGTCCCTGGAGAAAGTGAGTCTCGTAGGAATATAAAAATAAGTCTGCGAGTAGAGAAGCGCAATTCGTGCTCATTGGTATAATAAAAAATACGAAGAATATTACAAATATCTCCAAAAAAAGTGTGGTTGCTTTGTCACAATCTTCAAATATATAAGATTCTAGTAAATGCATGATTGATACCTTAAGCATTACGCCAAACGCACATATTCGTAAGTTTTTTTTCTTCAGAATTGTAATCGAAACACTTGCGCCGATAAATTGCCGATCTGATATGAACTGATTACGAAGTAAGACCCATTTGCTGCTAAAACTTACTGTCATAATATCTTTTATTTGGTTTGATGGTTTGATCTGCACTGATGAGACATAAGTTGTCGAAATGCCGCTTATGCAGAAAATAAATTAACAGTTACTTCGGTATTTTGTTATTTACTAATGTTGCAGGACATCATATAGCTTACATTTGTGTATGCTTTAGGTTTGGTTTTCATTGCCTATTTTATCCTTTGCTTTCACGGGAAGTTATTTTATTAACATTATCAGGTACACTGTCTGTGATTTGTTTGCTCAGTTGAAGACACCTTTGTTTGTAGTCGATCAAAAATATGGAAACAGCAGATATTAAATAATATATTCTTTACAACTGAGATTATGGTGGCACATATTTATCAGGAAATTATTCAATTAATTTTATTACATTTCAATCATTAACCATAGGGTCGCCAGAAACTGTAATTATATATAATTCTTTTTTTTATTTATCTGAAAACCAAGGTATTTATAATCTTTTCATAAAATGAATAATATTTGCCCTTGATTGTGATGAAATATAAAAACACCCATTTGAACAAGAATACAAAAAATACATTTTAATATTTGACAACAAAGAAAAAAAAATTAAAATGAAAACGTCAATTGTTTAGAGAACAATTGTAAGGTCTTTCACCAGTTTTCACCATGAGTACATGTTTGAGTTTCATTTAGTTGTCTATTTTGGCTAAAAATGTGATGTAAACAAAAGTTCTGATCTTTATTAGTCTTTTGCTCAATGGTTGCTAAGGACTTTTTCGAAAAATTAGCTTGTTACTAGGGACATAAAAGTCACTTCCGGTTGGCAATGTCATTTATTTCCTCTTTACATTACAAAACTTTTTGCCTATGGTTGCTAAGGACTTTTATGGCAAATAAAATTGTTGTTAAGGATCTTGACCTTTGAACTTGACCTCATTGTGTCGGCCATATTGAACTGAACATTTTTTTCTCCCACCCCGGACAAGGGAATCCATTAATTTCGTAGTGAAAGATTTTTCTGTCTTACATAGGGGGGTGTAAGAGAAGCCACATGCGTGTATTCCCGCCAGTTTTTATATCATTTATCGTTTAGATCAATTTGGTTGTTAGTTCTCTTTCAGTTTTTAAATATCTTTGGGTTTGTAGTCTTCCAAACATTTAGATTTTATCTGCACTGAAGAGACTTAAGTTGTCGAAATGCGCATATGCAGAAAGTAAATTCACAGTAACTTCGGTATTAAGTTATTTATCAATATATACAGCTTAGTCCATATGGATCGAAACGTATATAATTAAAGTATAAAGTAATATTTTGACTACCTAAGAACGGCAAAATTTGAATTTAAACACATCATAAATGCCTAAATCCTCGCCACAGAAATAACCCCGGACTCGGCTTTAAGACGTCATAAAAAGGGAAGTAATTCACTTATGTCAACAATGGCGTTTCGAAGGATGTTTGTGTTTTTTTTTATGCTGGAGGGCTTTGGGGGGGAGAAAAATAATCAAACACCAGGGCCAGTGTCAAACAAAAAAATGTCAGACACCCTCGGGTAAGATTTCTAGCGTCCGAGTACTTGAAATCTTACCCTTGGGTGTATGAGATTTTTCTGTCTGACCCTACCGAATTATCTGTCGTTTACAAAGCTACTTTTATCATCCTATGTTTATCTTTTACTGATCTGACTTTTTATTTTAATTTTTCATTTCTTATATTGCTTTGTGACGATAAAACGATCTCTTATTTAAAATCGTGAGATCGCTTCCAAGTTGGATGCGGTGGAATTTCGGCCGGGTGTCGCCTGTGCGTGTATGAAAATACCTACCGGGAGAAATCGGAACTATTTTTCTTCAATTTTAACAAAGTTTCAAGTGCCATAAACATGAAATATCCCTTCTATTCCTCCATTTAAATTTCAAGCGTATCTCTTCTCATTGACCTGGTGCCATTTTAAATATTGAAATTGTCACGTGATAAAAGTAACGTCTGAAACCGAATTCGGGTATTTTCATTTGAGTTCCGCGTATTTGACCGGAAAAGGTATGGTTAAAAAACGTGTCTTTTCCGTGTACGATTTTGAACTTAATTTTATCACGTGTTCTGGACTTATGAAATTTTGGTTGTTTGTTTCGGAATTCATTTGGAAAATTACCATATAATGTTTTATGTACTTCATTGTAAGGGTACTCGTCTTGATAAGTTGGACTTTTTTACAGTGAGTCTTTTTGTGTATTTATTTTTAGCCATTCACTACACATAGTGGAGGGTTTGGATCCAAGAAAACGAGTTTAACCCCACCACAATTTTTGCGCCTGTCCCAAGTCAGGAATATGTTGGTGATTGGCTTGTCCGTGTCTTCTTATAAAATTTTAGTTTCTTGATATTTGGGTTATTGGATGTGGTTTGTTTCCATTGATTTATCCACTTTTTTACCCTTTTGGGGCCATTTAGGGCTTGCTATATGGTGTGAGGTTCCTCACTGTGTTGAAGACCGTACGGTGACCCAAGGATGCTTTGTTTTGGGTCGTTTTAACCTGGATATGGGATGTTGTCTTCTTGACATTTACCCCATTTCCTTTCTTTTTCATATATATAACAAACAATTCAAGGAACATCTTGTAGGTATTCCTGATGATAATAAATGATATTAATTATGTACACATAAAGATATGACGAACCTTATATAATAACAGTTTTAATACTGCGGTTTAATTTAATTTTTAATATATTGAAATTTGCCCCAAGTGAGAAACATGTAATTCACATGTAATATACCTGCATCCCCAGCATATGGAGTATATATTTCACAATTAATTCGTTACTGTAGAGCGTGCAGTACATACAGTGACTTTGTGCAAAGAGCAAAAGCACTGTCACAAAAACTGCTGAGTCAGGGATATGTTCAGCCTTTGTTACTTTCGTTCTTTCAGAAATTCTAATGCCGTCACCACGACATTATAGATAGATATGAAATGTCAGTGTCACAAATAAAAACTGACATTTTCAGCTAGATTCGTATCTTCCCGGATTTGACATTACCGGTTTTGACTTTACCCTGGATTGACCCAATGACAGTGTGACGGGTGCTGCGCAGAGAGCAGGACATGCTTACCCTTCCGGAGCACCTGATGTCACTCTTGTTCATTGAGAGTTCACACTGTTAGTGCTTTAGTTTTTTGTAGTGTATATGTAATGCTCGTGAGTTTTGTGGGCATGTGGTGTCTTTGGTCTTCCGTCTTTTGGTGTTCTTGCTTTTGCCTTGTCTCTGGACTTTGATTTGTGTAATCTTGTGCTTTGTTCCTTCGGTATTCTACTGCCGTTGTTTTGATACATAAAAAGCGAAGGATTTATTGGAAAATTTTTCATCCCGTTCATTTTCTCAAATACTTTCTCTAAAAATTTTGATATGTTCACACTCTATATGATGTTTTCTCAAGACAAACTAAAATCACGATTCAAAGGTATCATTTAAAAAGCCTTTGTCGGTTCAAACAAATTGTTGTACTATGCTTTAAATCCACATTTTTCGAAAAATGGCTCCAGCGGCTTTTTCTGGCCATATGTCGTTTTATTTTTAGCTCATCTAGTTATAAGATCATCTCAGCTACATTTTGAGACCTAGTTTGTGGTCATTGATCCAGCCTTAGGGGTGAAAGAAGGGAAAATCGAACCTGGGATGACCCCAGATCTGCATCCACCAATATTGTGCCACTACCACACGTGGGGTTTTGCTTAATTCTCGTTACAGGGACCTAGTTGGAACAAACTTTTAGTATATTTGAAAGCTTAAACCCTTATCTAGACATTTCGATAAGATCTTGGGTAACCCAGGTACCCCTGGGGGGATGGGGCTGAGGTGTGGAGTAACAAATCTGTTATTTTGAAAATTGTCAGGCCGACCTCTAAATTTCTACATTCCATTAAATGCAGGGCCTTTTGTAAAACCAAATAGAGGCCTTATTGACCTAGTAGGAACAAACTTTTGATATATTTCGAAAGCTTATATATTACTATAAAAGACGTGTTATACATTATACTCCAGAACTTGATATAGAATCATAGATCTTAATGAATTCAAAATTTTTGCAAATATTTTTTTCCTTATGATTCTGACATAAATTTAATCTTACATTTGCATAGACAGTTGTTTATGTAAAATTATCATGAGAAATTATTTTCAGTTGAAATTACACAAAGCTGTATACACTCAAGGGCAAAAAGTTTTTCCTCGTCTTTAAATTTAGCCGTGTATTAAACATCTCTTGTGAAAACGACAACTAGTTAAGAAACTCTAAAACCCTACATTTCCTATTTCTCTTCATTTTTTCATTAAACTTTAATCACAAAAAAGAGAATGAAAAGCAGCGATTGAAATAGGTGCATGTGTGTTATCTATGTTTTTAATGTCACAACTTAGAAACAGATTGAAAATTATTGACATCACGAATTAATAAAGATATATAAGAACAAATTTGGACTTTTATAGATGTGTTTAAATAATTTCAATAACATAGAAAAGAATGTGTAGGAAAAGCATTCTTCAGTAATGAAATATTAATAAAAATCAGATCAGAAATCAATTCCACATTTTAAAATCAAATCATTTTTTAATATGAAAAAAATATCTTGTTTATATTTATGTATAAAGTAATTTATTCAAGATGGCTTCATTCGAAAGAATATTTTAAACTATGATGTATTCATATATTGTGATAGACTGTGAACTGAAATTAAAAAAAAACAAAAACTTCCAGAACATTTGAAGCTTTAACCAAGTTCCTGGTAACTATCACACTCATGTGTTTAAATACAGAACAGAAAATTCACATGAAAATACACAAATGTACAAAATTATATAGCACTAAGACTACCATTTTATTGAATTCATACATAATAATTTCAATATTTGAAAAAGGAGTGAATTTTAACAAATAACAAAATACCGAAGTTACTGTGAATTTAGTTTCTGCATATGCGAATTCAACAACTTATGTCTCTTCAGTTCAGAAATACAGAAATCCGTAAACCGTAATGTGTGTAAAAATGTCAGTGAAAAAATAACCAATAGGACCTGTAAAGGAAAGAACCAAACAGAGCTATACTGGGGTAAGATACTCCTACGCTTTCAACAAAATTTTCTTAAATTTAGATATTGCAACAAAAATCAAAGAAAGTAATAAAAACCCGTAAAAAACTGACAGATCATCTTTATTAAAATTGAAATGAATATAGAATATAGCAAATGCAGATTTATTTAATATTGTGTATTTTAAATTTAATTAGTCAAGAGAATAACTATAAAAAAGCTATAATAAAATACCACAGTACTGACTTGCATACAGCCAATCAAATAATTTTTGAAAGGCTGTCAAAGCAAATTGGCATACTTTATTGTATATTTCCTTTCAATGATTAGGTCAAGGGTAAAATCTTTTGATACTGAGATTTAAATATTACAATATGTGTGTATCAATAGTACATAACTACGAAAAAGAAAGGAAATGGGGTAAATGTCAAGGAGACAACATCCCATCTCCAGGTTAAAACGACCCAAAACAAAGCATCTAGGGGTTATCGTAGTTAACAACTAGTTAACAACTTAATACCGGAAGTACTGTAAATTGTCTCTGAAAAAAAAATCTGCATTGAAGACAAAAAGTAAACAAATGGAGGATTGAAAACCGAAAAATGCATGAAAACTGAGTGTACAAACTCGATAGCCAAAAAATAAAGCTTTACACGAGGGAGATACCTCTTAGTTTTAAATATTTTTTATCACCAGCAGTGGCATCGGTCCAGTGGTTTAAAAATACAAAAATACTAAAGTAGCATCATTAACAGTAAAATTTTTGATATGCTGTATACGTGTTTCAAGGAGTAACCTCTCACCAGCAGCATTAGAATCAAATAATATGGAAAGTAATAAAAAAATAGTCAGAAAAGAAGTACTCATTAGTTTTAGGGCTAGCAATGAAAGTAATAGACCACTTTGGTGTTGAATACTCCCAAGGGCTATTTTTTCACAAACAGCAACACCGACCAGGTAGTAAATGGGGGTTAAAAACAAAATTACCGAACAATATTGTCAAGAACAAAAGTTCAGGAGGCAGTAAGACTAAGCAGTTGGAAAACCACCGGTAATTTTGTCCACTGCAATGGTCCTGACTTGGTACAGACATTTAAAAAGAAAAGAGGGGTTAATCTGGTTTCATGGTGCGCCAAACCTCTCCTTCCATTGCAGTAGTGTCCGGTAGTAACTCAACAGAGATTGCTATCGAAAGGTCACAGACAATAAAAATAAATGATAACACAAGTATGAAGTAAAAAATGAATCTTGAATCAATGTTCGGACCAAAACTTCAATTTTTTTTACAAGGGACTGATATCTATTAAAGCACTTCTAAATGATCGTGTGAGACGGTTTATTTGAAGCATTGACTAAAAGGACGGTCACAAAGATAACCATGTCTAATGAAAAAATTGTGTAATTTGTGCTAGCTCTCGAGTTACGAATCAACTGTGACACATGCACTCCGATACCAGGAGAAGATGGAATATTACTGTCCACGTTAGGGAAATTGATAATTTTGAAATTAAAATCATAACTTCTGTCGGTTATTTTAGTACTGATATGACCATTTACGTCCAACTGGAGATGTGAGTCCAAAAAAGATGTATCTATTGGGTTCTTTTGTTTACTTTATCTCTATTTCTGGGTTATATTGATGGGATCCAGTTAGCAAAGATGCGTTAATAATGGAAAGAACATCATCAATGTGTCTCTAGCATCTTTTATTTTATTATCTTATACGAGTCCCTGAAGAAATTGAGTCCCGTAGGAATATAAAAATAGAGAAGCACAATTCGTGCTCATTGGTATAATAAATAATAATAAATACTAAGAATATTGCAAATACCTCCAAAAAAAACTGTGGTTGCTTTGTTACAATCTTCAAATATATAAGATTCTAGTAAATGCTTGACTGATACCATAAGCATTACGCCAAACGCACATATTCGAAAGTTTTTTTTCTTCTTCAGAATTGTAATCGAAACATTTTTGCGCCTATAAACTGCCTATCTGATGTGAACTGCTTACGAAGTAAGAACCCTTTGCCGCTAAAACTTATTGTCATAATGTCATTTACTAATGTTGCAGGACATCATATGGCTTACATTTGTGTATGCTTTAGGTTTGGTTTTCATTGTCTATTTTATTGTTTGCTTTCACGGGAAGTTATCTTATTAACATTATCAGGTACAGTGTCTGTGATTTGTTTGCTCAGTTGAAGACATCTTTGTACATAGTCGATAAAAAAATATGGAAACAGCAGATTTTGAATAATATATTCTTTACAACTGATAAGATAATGATGGGACATATTTATCGGGAAATTAGTAAATTAATATTATTATATTTCAATTATTAACTATAGGGCCGCCAGGAAGTGTAACTATATATAATTCTTTTACTTATCTGAAAACCAAGGTCGTTATAAGCTTGTCGTAAAATAAATAATATTTGCCCATGATTGTGATGGAATATAAAAACATCCATTTGAACAAGAATACAAATAGTACATTTTAATACTTGACTGGAAAAAAAATAATTATTAATATTAATAAATAATATAGCAAAAGAGACTTTCAAGTTGCACATTATATTCTAGTTCTCTGCAACTCATGCTTCTAATAAATCCTTTTCCATATTTGTTGATGTTTGTGGCTGTTAAATATAAGCTAGATGTACCATTCAGATCATGTTTAGAAGGTTCGGTTCACACTTTACAAATTAATCTAATTAGAATCATGTAATTATAGATAATACTTAAGGTTATCAATGCTAAAAATGTATAAGTACATTTGAAATCGGGTTAAAATTGTCTTGAAATGAAACAAAAAAACATTAGGAATAATTTTCAAACCTATCATTGCTTACCGGCCCAGGGCACCTGATGATCCTCCGGTTTTAAAGGTTAACACTGCTAGTGCTTTATTTTTTGGCATTTGTATTAAGTTCAGTTTGTTTCGTCATCATCATTTAACTTGCAATACCTTTTACTAAAATTTTGTTTAAAACTAAGGAGCATCTCCATCGTGCATAGCTCTTATAAAAGATAACAAAATACCGAAGTTACTATAAATCTACTTTCTGCGTTGGGCCATTTCGACAACTAATGTGCAGATAAAATCTGTTGAAAATAAGATGATTTTTATGCTTTTATATTTCGATCCTATTGGATTTGTTCTCTAACAGCTTTGAAATATATTTCGATTTATGGATTTCCAAATGTTTTGATTTAATCGACACTGAACAGACATAAGTTGGCCATATGCAGAAAAAAGTTATTTTATATTTATGTTGCATCTTTGTGTGTGATATTGTGTGTGATTTTGCCATTTGTTCTGGAGCTATGATTTTTTGGTTGTTTGTTTCGGAATTCATTGGGAAAATTACCATATAACAAACAATTCAATAAACATATTGTAGGTATTCCTAATGATAATATTGATATTAATTATGTACACATAAAGCTATGACGAACCTTATATAATGACAGTTTTAATACTGCGGTTTAATTCTTAATATATAGTGAAATGCATGCAATTCACATGTTGATACATAAAAATCGAAGGATTTATTGGAAAATTTTATATCCCGTTTATTTTTCTCAAATACATTCTCTAAAAACTTTTGATATTTCCACAAAAATCCAAAATCACGGCAATTCACATCCATCACGAATTGAGACAGTATGACAAGGACAAAACAAACAAAAACGAACAAGACCACCATACAACTAAAGCACTAGCAGTTTGAACCCCTATAAAAAAAACTGAGGTATCATCAGGTGCTCCGGAAGCGCAAGCATGCTCTGCTCCAAACGTCACACTGCCAGTGAAAAGTCCGCTTTTGTCACAGTCGGTGTTAGTCAATAAATTAAAATCACGATTTAAAGGTATCATTCAAAAAGCCTTTGTCGGTTCAAACAAATTGTTGTATTATGCTATAAATCCACATTTTTTCGAAAAACTTTAAAGGAAAAGTATGCTGCAATGAAAATCAGGTGTGCAGTATGCATGCTTTTTTTTTCTTTTGTCAAATTTGAGGGTGCTATTTACCAAACAAAAAGTTGGTATACTTGTTTTCTTCTACTCGCAGACTTGTTTTTATATATTCGTACAAGACTGAATTTGTTCAGAAACTAGTAAAAACATAGAATAAAAGACGCTAGATCCTACAATCTTTCTTCTGGATATATTGATGATGTTCTGTCAGCTTTCGGGTCAGCACCGAAGCACTAAATACTACGCTGGTGAATACCCTCGGGGAAGAACAGTCCACCAGCAGAGGCATCGACACAGTGGTATCAAATAACTACTACCTGTAAATTTTACTTCTGCATATGGCCATAAGAACTGACAAGAAAACAATAGGAGTGTATTTTGTGTACATATGTACAAGAGTGGATGTCATTTATCTCTTTAATTGTTGCACAGTGTAACCATATCTATATACTTCATTTATCAGCATATGCACGTACTATGATGTTATTTTATGATGAAAAACCATACGACAACAACAACAAAAATACCGAACACACACATGAACCGTGTTACGATTTCAAATACATTTGAACGTGTTTCAGTAGTAACTTTATAGAAATAATTGTCAATGTACAACATTCGAATAGCTATTGATCAGTAGTTTATATCAAATATATATATATATAAATGTATATATTAAAGGAATGCATTATATGAACATCCACATCCACACTTAAATTGAGATGAACAAACATACACGTCCAATGGGTTTTACTATGTATACACACTATACAAAGCATGAATTTGTCTTTACAGGTCTTTAACATGAAAAGGTAATATTTGCTGACCGTTAAAGTTTGTCTTATTTAAACTTTTGTTATAGCTAACTACTGTAATGGTATTAGTATTAGGAAGGAAAACAAACTTAACAAACGGCAAATTAATAACATGTGTTAATGATGACAGGTTACTTCGTTTTAGTTTATTAAATTCTTAAGTGTATTGTGCCAAAGGTTTAAATACAGATTTCATGTTTTTTCAGAAGTAGGACAACAGACTAACCATAGATTATACCATACTAACATGCTAACCCAAGATTACACCGTTACACATCAAATTGAAATACAACTTCAAGATTTTGATGGAATCAGTTGAGGACTATGCTAGGTAGTGGGCGAAGAAAGAGAAAAGGACGTTGAGACATTGTCCGACAGGAACAGAATCGCATCCGACGCTTGAAAATAACAATGAGACCAAGGAATCCCAGTATATTTGAAGATCCCCTCGTGGTCGAAACTCTTACCAACCTCAATGAAAATTACATCGTTGTCCCTGCAGACCAAGCCTCAAACAACATACTGTTCGTGTGTAAGAAACGCTTACTCGACTGCCTTGTGAAAGAAATGGGCATCAACAGTTTATCAGGAAACCCCACTTATACCCCTACCACAATTCCGAAGGACAAAATTAAAAATCATTCTTCAGTTTTAGTATCCTTTGGCATCAAGGCCAATAATGAAAACAATCAACTCCCTTACATCTTTTCGGTTCCAAAACTTCATAAGAATCCATGCGAATGGGTCGTTCAGATGCACCACGAAACCTCTTTCATGGCTCCTCACTCCAGTGTTTTACCAGCGTAAAAGGTTCCTTGCGCTCGCCGACAGTTAAACAGCGAGTACTCCGCGACCCGTCTTATTGATGAAGGTTTGCTAAATTGACCCCTCAATATATTACCCAATTAAAGATAAAGAAAACAAAAAAAAAACTACAATATTTACATCTTTTTAGACTTACATCTCAAATATGACGAAAATGCAGTCATTTCAGCACTAAAATTGGACCCAGATCAGTAATTGACCCTTTGAACTGAAAATTAGTACTTCATTCGGTCAATCACTCCGCAGGCTTGGAAGGTGTACTATTTACTGACAACTGAATAAAATGATAATGGGTGTTTTGCAAGAAGGACTTGCTGCAAAAAAAAAAAAAAAAAAAAAAAAAAAAAAAACTAATGTAGATGTTCAAGCTACATGAAATAAAGATGTGTGTGAAAATTTTCAACTTTATTGGAAAATGCCCATTCAGGAATATTTTGGTATTGACATCGGGATTATTTATATATTTTTGGGGTTTGATGAATCCCGGAAAATCGAGACTGACATGCCATCCCGAAAATTTAATGGAAGTTACCCCACTCAATTCCGCTCGCTTGAGGGGTAACACATGTACCAACGAAATCTAGAAATGTGTGGAATAACTCAAAATGTTACTATTAGAGCCTAGGGAAAATTAATTGTGCCCAATTAAGGACAAAAGGACTACTTTAATTTCTAATTATAAATTTTCCTAACATGAGGAATAAGTTTTCTTCTTATTGAATGGATTTTTCACAGTTAATTCGTTACGCAAGCTTCTCTCATCAGGCATACTTATCTCATTGACGGCATTATCAACTAGAGCTTAGTGTAAACATATTTTATTAATTAAACATCTTCAATTATAAAACAGAAAATAGTATACAAGATAATTAAATACACCAATTAATTAAAGGTTAAAAACTTATATAAATTCGTTTCCCCAAGTTCTGACATAAATTTACAAAGTTACAATGAGCTCAAAGAGTTAATGATTAGAGAAGATATTCAAATACTAAAATGTTTCTTTTATATAGTAATTTAAAATATAAAAAAAAATTAGTGTAGTGCAAATCAAGAGGTGCTTTCCAAGTGTAATAAGCAAAATAGAAAAGGAGAAAGAGATGTGAGATTTTAGTGCTATTAAGAGGTGAATCTTTTGCTAAATATGATATAGTTCTGGACTGCCAAGAATATTCAGTATTAATACCAACAGAAACTAGAGCTTCAAGACTTTCCGTCTTAACATGTGTGATCATTACAAAGTTGATTAACAGAAACTGTTCCTTGTGGAAAAAAATAAAGTTTTGTTGCGAACTGTGATTCCAGTTAGTACTGCGGTGAACATTTCTTTTCTTTGTCTGAATAGCAATTGCTGTTGAGTTGCTTCCGGACACCACCGCAATGGATGAGACTTTTGGCGTGCCATTATAATGGTTAGTATAATGCTGGTAATTTAAGTCCATTCAACATTGGAGTTATTTGATGAAAAAACATTGAGGTGGTTTAAATTGTGTAATGTGTTACAATATTAACTTTTACGTTGTTTGGCCGACTTAAACTTTCGAAATAATTTAAGTCTGTCTAATTTGTCTTGCACATCTTTGTCGATGCACTAAAGAATAAATAATGACTTAATATACACTTTTCTTCCTTTTTGTACTTTCATAAAATGTTTTCGAAATGCGCATATGTAGAAACTAAATTTAAATTTAAGTAACTTCCGTATTTTGTTATTTGTTACCGTTGGGCCCATGCCACTGCTAGTCGACTATTAGTCCCCGAGGGTATTAACCAACCTAGTAGCCAGTACTTCTGTGCTGGACCGAAAACCGAATTCATTTGAAAACTTGCTATATCTAATTCAAAGAAAATTTTGTTTCAACCTGAGGAGTATCTCCCTTTTGCATAGCTCTGTCCTAAGCTGATTTTGCCTTTCTTATTTAGACCCTATTGGTAATTTGTTCTCTATCAGCTTTTGCACATATTTCGGTACATGGATTTCCAAATGTTTTGATTTGATCTGCACCGAAGAGACATACGTTGTTGAAATGCGCATGTGCAGAAACTAAATTTAAATTAACTTCCGTATTTTGTTATTTGAATGGTCTTCCAAACGTTTAGATATTATCTGCACTGAATAGACATAAGTTGTCGGAATGCGCATATGCAGGATAAAAATTCATAGTAACTTCGGTATTAAGTTATTTGAAGATATGTTTATTGTAAATTTTTGTTGTCGACCCCGGTGTAAGAGTAAAAAACATGGATGTAAAGTTGGTCGACATTTAGCAATGAATTCCTCTTGAACAGGTGCAAAGGGTCGTCTAGAACATACTATGAGGCATGAACATCAAAAACAAGAACAACAATAAACTTTTTACATTGTTTGTTTTTACCATGTATGTGCAAAGACTTGGCCTCATGTGCATTTACCTAATTTCTTGTCATTATTGATGATCTCATAATACTAGCTAATCCATGTCAGATTATGGTTTTTCAATTGTAAGAACCTAGTTAAGATGTATGGTGACAAAATGTTTGTATTTAGTACCTCTAATTGCTTATCCTTAAATTTGATCCTAATCTGGAGTTACAATTGTACTTTAAAGATTACTAAGGATCTTTAAGGATATTAAAATATGGTGGCATTTATTTATAAGGTGATCGCTTTGTTGTGACAATGTATTGCTGCGGAGCTCGTGAATTACATGAAAACTTGCCATAATTAATTACAAAGATTATGTTGTAAACTTTTTAGAAATATTGTAGATTTCCTGTTGATCTCTTTCATAGACAGGCCTACAATTTTTACCTAAATTTCATGTTTGTAAACAAAATAATACATACGATGGACAAAACAATATAACATGGAGGGTATTGAAATTTTGTAAAGATCATAATTTGAAAGTTCAAATCTAGGATTAAAATTTCTGTATAAGTTCAAAATGAACACGTTTGCACCAGTCATTTATTAATATAGTGCCAACGCTTGTAGACGGACAGTGCTAAAGGATGTCCACCACACACAACATACTTAAGTAGTTCGATGCTGGCCAAATTTCGATTTAATTTAGAACTTGCTATTACTTGATAATAATTGAATGAGTATCTAGTTCCTGTAAAGACCTGTCTTTAGCTGATTCTGGTTTTCCATTTAGATCCTATTTATAATTTGCTTTCTATCCGTTTTTATACATCTTTTGTTTTATGTCTTCAAACTGTTTTGATTTGATCCGCAGTAGTCCAAATATCCATCTTTACATTATCATCGCCATCATTAAATTGAGCAAAAGTTGTTAAAATGGATTCTTAGAGATTTATAATATCCAATCAAAATCCCATAAAAAGGAAGGAAAGTATGTTATTTGATAACTTCACCTGTATTTTTCTTACAGTATTTGGTAATTCTTTTTATTATAAGTATGGGCCGATGCCATTGCGATGGACCAGAGGTCCCGAGGGTATTCACCAGCCCAGTTGTCAGACTTGTCTGACATGAAAATTGTACCTTTCGTTTTATAGAAATTACTGTTTTCATAAAAATTCTTACCACTTAAAAATACTGAGGTTTCATTCCGTGTATGGCACTCATAGATGTCCTGGGGTCTAGATTTGGTCTCCTTTTTCGATATTTTTGGTTATGGGAACTTTTTTGAGTACTTTTGGATCATGGCTTTCCATTTTATTTGATTTAAATGCTGCTGATTAGAGGTTACTCCTTGAAACACGTGTACAGCATAACGACATTTACTGTTTTTTATGCAACTTGGGTATTTTTTTGAATTTTTTTCGCAACACCACATAATATAGAACTTTTTTTGTGGGCAGATAACAAAAATCACAGACTCTTTTACTTATCATTCAATGGAAATATGTTATTGCAACGGTCAAGCGAGTGACAAAAGTTTCAATTCAAAGAGATTTAATTTCACACCCCAAGCCGACGCTCGCAAGTACTGACCGCAGGTATAGAAGCATTGTTGATAATTGATTGACATCGATGTATGTAAATCAATTGATTGAAAGCGCTACCCGGAGAAGATTTTAAATTTGATTGGATAGTTTTATTATTATGTAACCAATCAAATGTAAAATCTTATCAAGACGCTACTGTCAATCAGTTATTCTGCATGCACGATCTATGTTGTCTCCTGTCAACAAATTAACAATGTGTAAAATGTTTTTCTTTCTCCGCAGGCAGTCTTTCGGAGCGTCGGCTTGGGGTGTAAAATTACATCTATTCAAAATGAAACTTTTGCCACTTGCTTGACCGTTGCAATATCCTAATGCATACATTTGACATCACATAAATCAAAATATGAAAATAAAGCGTTTTATAATATTATTAAATCTTTTATTGTGTCTATATTTCCTTTGCTAAATCCTTAATATTAAAAACAATATTATTTCTGTCTTTCCTAACATATTTAAGTCACTTATTTTTATATGTGCGTTTGTGCTTTTTGAATGGCAATTACAGTAATTAAAACATGTATTCAAGTCAAATTAAATCTATGATGAGTGTGAAGAAACTATAAAACCTTACCTTCATAAAATTATGCGTTTTTTTTACTCCGTATGATTTCAAAAGAATTATGAGGCCTATACACTTTGATGTATAATGTCAATGTTCATGATATTAAAAACCAAATCTACTTATTTGAATATAAAAATGTTCGAAAACATTTCACTGCCCAAATTGAATAAAATCGATTATAAGGTATCCATGTGATTTAATAGTTCGTATTACTAGCTGAAGATTAATATTAATTGATGTACTTATATTATACTTCATGTAGATGACAAAAAGTCTATAAGGCAATTCAATGTTTTTGAAATGCATATTTAGGGATAATGATAAAAAATATAAATTTTGAATGGGAAATCAAATTTTAAGTCAATGATCTTTGCTGTGTAGTTTAAATGTTTTTCGTGAATAAAAATGTTTGTATGAAACATCATAAATATATTAAAAAAATGTAATGGTAAGATAAGTCGAAAATTTAAACGAATACCCAACAAAAGGAGAAAACAGGGAAATTCTAGAAATCAACAATAAAAAAATGCGAAATTGAGAAATAATAGAATGGAGAAAACTTGCCAAAGACTAAACAAAAATGAAAAAGAACGGCACAAAACTGAAACACTAGCAGTGTTAACTCGACACAACTTGTATTTATAATCATGTGCCCCCTAAAGGCTTGATCTGCTCCACGCGTGGCACCAATTACACTGCCAATGAAAGTCCGGTGTTGTCATAGTAGGGGTTTTCAGCTCGGAAATAAGCTCTGGATCTACTCAAAATATCTGTTCTTATTTGTGAAATGGAAACTTTGTAACGATCTGTCAAATATTGGCGAAAACCGTAAAACTTTCTGTAGTGATAATTGCAACAGTTGTTTAAATAACCTACATGTAAAAGGTTTTAGGCAGTCATTTCCGGTTCTGTTGACAAATCGACGTACATCCGACAGGCAGGCAAATGAGCTGTGAACTGTATGGACACTGAAGATAATGAAATATTACTTAAAAATTGGAAGTTCACCATTGGAAAGTCGGAATCATCACGCTTGTCGAATAGTTATTTTCATGCGTCGAGAGTTATCAATATGGATGTATAAGTAAAGGTACAAAAAATGTACGATGCTGGTGTATCAGTGGTCTCTTTAATTCTGATATGGAAGTATCGGTTATCGATTGAAATGTTGAGATTCAATATTGACACGAAATTAAGACACAAACAGGGACGAATTCATTACCATATTTTATAATCTATTTATAACATTACAATTATTATAAAGACAAGATAATAGTAAACACCTAAAATAACCGACTGCGGGTGGGGGTGGGGGCTTAAAATATTAAACCGGGAAGGTTATTTACTGCTGAATTGTTTCTAAATAACTATCATATTATTGTCTTATTTGTAAGCAGTATGTAATGAAACAAATAACAACAAACACAATAAGTTTCACAACTTCGTTTGGGAGACTTAATAACTACAGTTTACGCGGCCTAGTGGGCCACGGATACCCCACCTCTCTAAATTTTCTTAAACATCTGGAGAAATGGAATTATTAGAAAAACAATAGTAAACATCTATGATATGTAATAAAGGTCCAGCATATAATTCATGAAATTCTGATCAATTGTAAAGGAGGAGTAGTGGATCACCATATGGTTTGCATTTAGATAAAGAGTTAAAATGACAAAGTGCAAAACATGTCAAAAATCTGAAAAAAAGAATTATTGGAAAACGAAACATGTAGTGCACATTTACAATATGTAATTAAGCTCCTGTATCAGTTTCATTAAATTCCGATCAGTGGTTTAGGTGGAGTAGTGGATACCAGGATAATGGTATTGACCGATAGCAATATTTACTATAGAATAACTATAGAATAATTTTTCACCGATATGAAATAAAAGACAGTATTGGAATATCGCGTACGTTTCTCTTTCTATTGAAATGTTTATACTGCTAGTACTTTAGTTTTGTGGTGCTCTTGTGTGTTTTTTTCATGTTTTGTTCTTGTAAGGTTGTCCTAATTTGTGTAAATTATAAATTGTGGTTTTGTTTATTCAAACATTTCCCCCGTGTCACTTTTTCTTCGGTATTTGTTTGACGACTTACACAGTAGTAAATAATGAAACTCTTTTGTATCTCGTCCCTATAATTAGATGACTATGTTTTATGTGCTACATGCCTTCATTTGTCAATTGATTCTGAAAATTAGTCCAAATTAACCGAATTATAACTCATTAATATTTAGAGTCCTTTTAGGCTTAACATACTTTTCTAGGACATAATATGCTAACTTGTATATAAACATAGTCATACCCTGCGTTAGTTAGTCATACCCTGCTTAAGTGAAATTTTTGCCATTCACACAGTCATAAGCAATCAAGACAGCCTGAAATTGACACATGCTTATTTCGCTGAACTTGATTACTCTTTTATTTTGGGGCCAACTCCGACCTACCGTTGGGTGTGGGGTTTCCTCACCGTTCATTGAAGATCTTATGGTGGCTTTGAGTTGTTATTGCTCCCCTTAGGGTCGTTGTCTCTTTGACACATTCCCCGTTTCCCTTCTTTTTCTTACATAGTATGGATAGGTATTTCCGAATCCTATATTGATAATCAAATCAAAATTTAATGTCTATATTAAACGAAAAATTGATCAAAGCACGTCTCTGTACTACCCTGCTATCCTGATTGCACAGTGTACAGGTTCACCAAAGGTGAAAAAGTATCCGTCGTGTAAAATATGCGAAAAATATTCAGATAAATTAGATAACGTCATATGTATATAAAATATCAGTGTAAGTGATTCTACAGTTTGATTGGTTACATTGACAGGCGATATGAGACTGTATCCCTGTGGTAGCAAAATTATAATTTTTAAACGCTTTTAAAAGAAAAATTATTTCACTTCTAGCAGAATATTTCAGAGTTATTCGGGCTTAACAGGGGATACGGGTTCAAATTCCTTGTCTTCGCCCTATATCCCCTGAGCCATCTCTGTATATACCCTGTATCATATAAAGCTGTTATTGATATTTTCCTTGAAAGCTGTCCAATCTAACTTAACTTTAAATACTTCAAATGCTACGTCTTAAATTTGAAATAATGAACAACATGTACATTATTTCTGAGAAATGAAGCACACTTCCTTCTTCAAATCGGCATCACAATTAAGTGTATATTGATGGAGCTGGGATCCAAGCTTTGAACAATTCTATTTAAGTTTCAGGCCTAACATGATGATCAGTAAGGCACGGACCATTCGATTTTCGGGGGGGGGGGGGGGG
>MJUU01074416.1:0-54761 GCA_002080025.1 Modiolus philippinarum
GTAGACAGTTAAAAGAAAAATGATCATCACAGCATTAAATAAAGAATGAAGAATCAAAGTTCGAACCGAAACTTCAAATTTTTCCACAAGGGACTGATATCTATGAAAGAAATTTTTAATGATCGTATGAGACGGATTTTTTTTGAAGCTTTGATAAATAAGGCGGTCAAGGAGATAACTATGTCTAAATGATGGTCATATCAATAATTTAGAAGACTTTCATGGGTATCCAAAATGACTCCACGATGGATATGATATATATAGTCCTTTTCATTGTTTCATTATCATCAGGTCATTGGAATCCCCATTGGTACTAATTGTGCACCTCTCATTGCAGATCTTTTTCTGTTCTGTTACGAACAGGATTTCATGAAAAAACTACAAAATGGAACTGTACCAAATAGTGATAAACTTACGTCTATTTTATAATTGACGATATCCTTACTTTTGACAGTCCCCAGTTTTTAGCTTACGTGACACCATACCTGAAGACTTTACATATATACTGGCCTCTCACTGATACTGCCGATGTCTACTGAAATACATGAAGACTCTTTACCAAACCCTTCGGGGAGTTTTGACTTTGATTTTTCTTCCGTAGTGCGACAGTCTTGAACCAGCAGACTAGATTCCTTGAGCTAGCCGGCAGTTAGCGGCGAGCATTCTTTGACCCTTCTTTCAAAATTACGTTTTGTCATATGCTTTTTCTGTTCCAAGATAGTGAGTTAGTAGTCTACCTGTATTTGGTTTTATTCGCATGTTTATGATACTATAGGGAAACGGGATAGAGAAAGGGGAGGTTTGGGTACCCATAAACCGGTTTAACCCTACCACTGGCTTTTGCTAGTGCCGGTATCAAGTCCGGCTATCCAGAGTTCCTTTCGTTATTTATGTTTTTCTCTTGTTTTCATTATTGTTTTTCTGGTGCAGTTTGCTTGTAAATTGTGGCATGTGATTGTAGTTCCTGGCCATTGTAGGTGTTTGCTGTAGCGGCCCTTTTTTTGTAGTTTACCGTTTATTACGTATATTTTTCAAATCTAGACAGTTGAATTTTCATATTTTAAAGGTAGAAGTTTGTCGAAATCTTTAAAATGTGAAAATTTTAACTATCAAGATCGAAAATTTAATGTAATAAACGGGAATCGAAAGTTAGAGCTTTTTTCCCTAATTCCTACTCAATCTATTTGAAGTGAATTGCTCCATTCTCAAAATATGCCGCCATTGTGTGCTATGTGACTCATTGCACCATTCAGTTACAGGCATGTTTAAATAAATATATCATATAACCTACAGATTGAGTAATTTTAGTCATAAAAAAATTTCAAAACAACGATTTAGGTGATAATTTCATCAACATTCTTTCGCACTGTTTCTAGAAATAAACACGAGACATTTACATCATTGACCAATCACCAACCGAGAACAAATCTATCCACATGTTAGTTATCACATTTTTTTTTACACATTGGTCAGGAGGTGTTTAAGTTTTCTGGAAATATTAGAGATATGGTTTCTCATTCAGGAAGGAGTATGTTAAGAATGTTTCTTCCCTCGAAATAGTAAAATTTTAATCCTTAACATTCGAGCTTTGGCAAGCATTTTAAATCGAAATTTTTCTATCAAGAATGTTTTTCTACAATGAAATATGTGTAAAACGCAAAAAAAAATCTTAAATAATCGTTCAATATACTTCACAGTTCTCGTGACTATGTAGCTGATATATTGCTGAAGTTGGCGTAAAACAACAATCAATTATCAATCAATCAAAAATTCATAAATGGTGCGAAAGCTCTATGAACACCCGTTGGTTAAAAAGTCGCGTGTACATTTAACCAACTGCTGAGAATGGGGGAAAATTGTTTACCTTTATAAATGCTCTGACAATTTAAATACAGCAATATAAATAGATGAACTTTTTTTCTCTAGAAATTGCATGAATTTGCATTGAAATCAAGACAAAAAATCTCTTATATAAAGAATCTTCGTAATAGATAACAATAAGCAGATTGATAGATTTCTGGCGACGCTTTATACAAAACAACATGTTTCTCTCTCAAATTTAGGCGTGTAAGGTGGTCAGCTCATAGATAAAAATTAAATCCGAATGACGTCCGAAAATGATTATAATTAATTTTCCAATTCAGTTGCTTTCATTAAAGTAAACAATATGAAAATAATATTCCTGCAATAACTGCACAATCACTGGAACTCCCTGATACATAAAACGTTATTTGATGTCTAATATAAGTTATCATGCATTGAACCAACTAATATGATTATTTAGATAGTGTCGAAAATCGACCTTCAGGTCGCGCCGTTCAACCATTTTCGACACTATCTAAATAATCATATTAGTTGGTTCAATGCATGATAACATTTTTGTGCGGTTATGCAAACCTGTTTGTTTTAACTAAGAAAACGATAATTACAAAACTACACGATTATACACATAAACGCTATGTCGACTGACCGCGTACTCTGGACAATACACAGCCGAATGATGTATTGATTTTTCATGTTGTATAAAGTTTACATGGCGTTTTCGTAATACATGAATGCAAATAAAATATTTCATATAATTTACATGTTATTCCAAGTATAGATGTATTTCACATTTTAATTTTTTAATGTAAATATCAGGCTGAAATTAGTTTTACATTACGTGGAAGTAAACTATGTTAAACTTTAATTACGATATGTTTATTTATCCATGCTTAATTACTGCATGTTTGTGAATTTTGTCCATATATGTACGCTTTTGAATGACTTTAGTCTACATGTAGGTGAAACACCAATTATCATGATTATTGATTGTCTTGTGTAGGGCGGACATGGTTATTTAGCAGGTGGTTAATCAGCCAATAGAATCCAAGTTTACATCCGCATAACCGCACAATATCAGTTATTATACATAGTTACGTCTCTAGAATTTCAACAATATTTTGTGTGCAATTTTTCATATTTACAGCCTGTAAATTGGTACAATCACCCTACATCATTATCATATGATTATAGTAATATAACATTTCTACATACTTAAATGACCAAAATTCATTTGATATACCACAATTCGATTTCCAGCCCTCCAATATTCATACTGGTAAAAATTTGGGTCCTCCCACGTTTTAAAGAATACATATCAAGATAGAACGAGACCTATTGATCTTGAGATCATCAACCCTAAAAGTGAGTGCGAGAAAAGCTGAAAATAGACTGTAAAGTGCACTTGTTTTCGAGAGAATTTCTAAAATTGATACACTATCATACTTAAAAATTTTGGCACTTTATATATATTTTTTTTGTAATTTGAAAATGTTATTCTGACCACCTGTTTATTATGCCCACAGCTCCTGACTTTATTATGTCAAGTTTTCTTACTACTGACTCGATGAGAGTTGTTGTTCATATATTGTCTTCTGTTGGTCCTTTTGTTGCCAACAAATGACAGCAATTGTAGGACACTTTCCCAGTTGGTTTTATGTCTTTTGACGATCCTGTATCCATAACATGATAAACATTGATGTAACATTGCTCGACATCTAGCAATAAATTCCGTTAAAACCGGTGCTAGGAGCCGCCTTGAATGTACTGTCAGCTCATGACTTTATTATGCCAAGATTTCTTACTATTGACTCGATGAGTGCCCAGTGGTTGTTCATATGTTGTGATTGTCTTCTGTTGGTCCTTTTGTTTGCAACGGATGACAGCAATTGTAAGACACTTTGCCAGTTGGTCGCACGTCTTTTGGCGATCCTGTATCCATGACACAATAAACATGGATGTTTACAATGAATTCCGCCTAAACCGGTGCTATTGACCGCCTTGAATTTACTGTGGGGTACGAGCAAAGCTCATTGTGAAGGTCTCATGGTGACTTGGAAATGAAATGTTTTACCTTGTATATGTAGAGACTTTGTATTATATGCATTTACTCCATATCCTTTCATTGAGGATTTGTTTTCGTTTACCGATGTATAAAATATTAGTTTTTAGATATATTAAACATCATACGTTTAATTCACATCAACTTACATGTTCAAATAAGATAATACCAATTAAGGGCTCAGGTCACAATTCTAAATAATTAAATATTAATGTAGCTATGAACATTTTCTTTTTCTTTGGACTTCTATATTTTCATTCGATTCCCCTGCACTTACTTTTAGAAGGGTACATAGTATGGACGTATGCTTTGTCTTTAACAAAAAAGTCTTTCTGTATCTTGTATTCGATCATTGGCTACTTACTTGATAAAGAAAATACTGATGAGTATCATTGATATCCTGGTATTTCTAGACAATGTCATATATTTTATATTCGCTCATTGGTGGCGTTAAGGAAAATTATGATTCATTTTTTGTTGTAATAACGCTTAATCTTACTGTTTAAAGCACTTATTAGTTGCAGTCGAGTAACAGACTTCAAACATATACTCGCCATTTGCAATCTGTGTTTCTAGGCTAGTGTTTTACAAAAAAGTGTTATCACGCGGAAATGATTTCAGTCTAGTGGGTCGTTCAACTACAGTAACTATAAATGCCAGGACTTTGATCGTACAAATAATCACCGCCTTCCAAATATTGTGTGAAAAAAGGTATATCCCATCCATTCTTTCGGTATATTTGTGATTTATATTTCAAAACGACAATTCTGAACCAGTTGCCATATAAACAATTGATTTCAAAGACTGTCTTGAGTATGCAAAGTCTTTTTAATTAACACTTCATTTTGTATTTTCATGCGCTATATGCATACACTACGGCGCATTGTGTATGCCATGGCAATTAAAATTAGCTACATGCAGCTCATATTATTAAATTCTTCAATAAAGCTTCTTGTTTTGGTTTGCATTTAAATCAAGGCAAAAGAATCTCGTGTTTGAAATATTTTTGGAATATTACTACGTAGATAACATAGTCATTTATATTGGTTATCCGTTCTCTATCAGTTTTTAAACATCTTTGAATTGATGGTCTTCCAAACGTTTAGATTTTATCTGCACTGAAGAGACATAAGTTGTCGAAATGCGCATATGCAGAAAGCAAATTTACAGTAACTTCGGTATTTAGTTATGTTATCAACACAACCTGTTTATCTCTTAAATTCAGGTGTGCCTGGAGGCCAGTTCATAGACAAACAATACAATATCACCAGAAAGACTTGCTAAAATAATTAAGGTTATTTTTCCAACTCAATTGCTTTCATTATAATAAAAAAATATCAAAATAATATTCATACAATATAACCTCACAAATCGCTGGAACTCCCAAATACATAAAACATTATTAAGTGTCTAATATCAGTTATTAAACAGGGGTTACCTCTCACACATTTTTTTACTCAAATTTCAGCAATATTTTTCTTTTCAAATTTGTCATATTTGAGCACGTAAATTGTTACAATCAGCCAGCACCCTTATCATGTGATTATAGTAATAAATCATTTCTACACGTTTACAAATTCAGCACGATGACCGATGGGTTATTATAAAATATAACATATAACGAGGGTAATTATTTCCATTTTACCATTATTGAAAATAATTGTCCATTTATTGCCTTCAGCCATTTATTGTAATTTGACAGAACATTAACATATAAAATTTTATAGGAAGTTAGATTTGTCATGAAAAATGTTTGTTTACTTACATTTATCAAAAAATTGTGTTGTTTTTCATTTTTGGATAATATATGATGAAACATAAAGAACTCCTTTAAGAACAAGTGATTTTTGGATAAATGAAACTTCATTTTTCAAACGGTTTGTATTTTTAAGACTGTATAATGGGGATAACGGTACATTTTTTTCGCGTCATACATTTTTCAGGACAGGATTCATCTCCTCTCTTTTTCAATTTTAGGAATAAATAATATTTTTTGTTCATTTTTGGTTCTGTGCGCCGTTTGCACAGAATAGAAGTAGTTAAGGAAAATATACATCAGACGCACTCTTAAGAATTAAGAACATAACAATGGTGTC
This sequence comes from Modiolus philippinarum, assembly GCA_002080025.1. Classification (NCBI taxonomy): domain Eukaryota; kingdom Metazoa; phylum Mollusca; class Bivalvia; order Mytilida; family Modiolidae; genus Modiolus; species Modiolus philippinarum. Next base: position 5,980 of record MJUU01074416.1, read on the forward strand.
CTTTATATTAAAGTCAAACTACATACACAATTGAATATCCGAACNAACAAAAAAACAAAAAAAAAACAAAAACAAAAACAAAAACAAAAAAACAAAAAAAAAACAAAAACAAAAACAAAAACAAAAACAAAAACAATTCAAATCCAACGCGATTTGAGGCAGCATGACAAATACAAATCAAATGTACAAAAATGGACAAGAATGTCACAAAACTAAAGCACTAGCACTGTGAACTCCAAAAAGCATATCCTATTACACTAGTATAATCTTTAAATAACAAAAAGAAAAATATCATAAGTAAATTCACAGTAACTTTGGTATTTATATTTGGTTGTCTTTCCATAAAATCCATTTGATATTAGATATTGTAAATAAAGCAAAATAACCTATTATAACAAATCCATTTCTGAGCCACAGCTTGCTTTGTTGGCTTCGAGCAAAGATTAATTGTCAGAGAATTGGAAAATATACATATTTTGTACATCTTTATGTTAACGCACATTTTGAAAAATGTTCAATTTTTTATTAGCTAAAGGGAAGTGAATAAAAAATTTGGAACAAATAAGTAAACTTGCCAACGTCTGTAATATCAATATCAATAAGCAAAATAGGTTACATTCCTAACAATATTCAAAAATGAAAACTAGTTTAAAGTTCAGATTAGGATAGGTGTTTTTTCTACTCAAAGTACATAAACAAGGTCTTGACAAGCACACTTGTATGCTGTCTTACTTTCGTTTCTACAAGCTGAAGAACAGTTTTTAATATACACTTCTTTAAATTTGCTAGCAATCATAAGCAATTGAAATAAAAAGATCTCGAATTTAATATTGATCGACCTCTAAATTTCACTCAACACACTTAGATCATCTTGAGCTGACAATGTAGTCATGCACACCTGATGAGACCTCAAGTTTTTTTAGAGCATCAATCGACTCAATGCTAGATGGCAGGTCTAACATAATGTACAAAAATGCGATCGAAAGAATGAACATGGAAATTATATGGGGTGCTTTTCGTGATTTTGTAGAACAAACATTTCGCGAGGGGGTAATTTTCTAGAAATGTTCATTTTAATGTCAGACAATTACTATTTCTTGGTACTGCTTAAAACTGCGACAAAATGCTTATAAATGGCATATATTTGGTTAACCATAAGACTTCACAGTGTATTGGAGAGAACAACTTGTTTACTATATGGAAAGTTCTAATGTCTCTGTTTATTGATTACCACTGGGCTGATGCCTCTGCTGGTGGACTATTAGTCCCCGAGGGTATTCATCAACACAAATGCCAATACTACGGTGCTGGCCCGAAAACTGATTTTATTTGAAAAAAGCAATAACTAAACTTAAGATAATTTTGTTAAATCCTAAGGAGTATTCCCCTCTTGCATAGCTCTGTACTAAGCTGATTTTGGCTTTCTATTTAGATCCTACTGGTAATGTGTTCTCTATCAGCTTTTACATGTATTTCGGTTTATGGATTCAAAATGTTTTGATATGATTTGTACTGAAGAAACGTAAGTTGTCGAAAAGGCCATATTCTTTAACTAAATTCAAAATAACTTCGGCATTTTTCTTATTATTACAATGTTTGCATTTAATCTTCACTTATGAAACAAAGTGCTGAAAAGTCTACTTCCAGAATTTAATTTGACTTAATTTTTGAATCCTGACTGAAGAATGTTTTAAAATTTCAAAATAACTAAAATATCAATTTTCTTAATGTTTCCTATCCAAATTATTTATATTTAAATTGTGTTTATATTGTAATCGTTTTAACAATGTTTACTGACTGTAACCTCAAGCCAAAAATTTGTTATTTATCATAATGGATTTAATATTCCACTTTAAGTCTCTTAGGCATTATTTTTTTATGTTTGTCGGAACTCTTCATGAAAACATGGAACAAATACATTTATAATATGTGTATGATATGATTGTATGCTGTTGATTATTTTCAGTGAAAAAAGGACTACTTCACAGTCCTGTTTTTTTTCTGTTTTGGTTACTTAAATTTTAAACTTAAAATTATTAAAATACGAGAAAGGAAGTAAAGACTTCTCATAAACTCATCATCGACAATGTGTTGCATATTCCATATAATTGATTCACGATTTTTTGTTTTCATTTTTTCTTATTTTTAAAAGGCAGTGATAGTCAAGATAAGTGTATGATTAAGTTTCAACATTCAGTGTTTATCCAACAAACTAGGTTCTTTGTGCTATCTGGCAGTTTAGCGGCGAGCACCCTTTGACTCATCTTTCTAAGTTACGTTTCGTCAGATTCTTTTCTTTTTCAAGATTATGGTTATATAGTAAGTAGTCTACCTAAATTGGGTATTATTTGTAGGTTAATCATACTATAGGGGAGGTTTTGGTACCGTACCAATAAACCGGTTTAACCCTACCGCTAGATTTTACTGGTGCCGGTAACAAGCCCGGCTATCCGGAGTTCATATCGTTTTTTTTGTTTTTCTCTAATCTGCTATGTGTTTTCGTTGTGCGGTTCCATTTTGGATTGTGATATGTGATTTTAATTTTCGGACATTGTATGTGTTCACTGTTATCTTGACTTTGTAATATTACAAATTGGATGAAGCTACTTAGTTCTGTTGGATTATGTATGTGGTTTAATATTAATCCACCTACCGTTACTTCAATTAACATATGAAGTTACCTCCCCGTATAGGCCTTTTTGAAAAATCTTTTGGTCCACTCTTCAGTTTCGGCATTTAAATACAATGAAACAGTTTCGGTTATCAATTCAACACGGCAAGTGTTGTTCGTCCTGAACACAGTTTATAACACTGTTCATATACAGAGTACTAGATCATTGTTTACTGACACTGCACCTATTTTGTTAGCATTAAAATGTATTCAAAGTTTAAGTTGTGTATTGTTGGCCGACCGAAGTTGATAACCGGAAGCGAAGAGTGTTTGTATCTCCAGTTCATGGGAGAGCTCAAATCCAGGAAAAGGTAACATCATTTTATGAAAAGGGCTACACTCCAAATAATTTGATAGAGAAAGAGAATTAGAATACTAGTAATGCATGTATCGAAGTTGTTTCTTTGGTAAACTTAAATATCAAGTGTAAGATTTATGTTTTAGAGTAATTTCTAACGTATGAAATAAGCCAGCAGTAAAAAATCTTCATATTTTCACTTTCATGTTTTAAAAACCGGTTTAATCGACCATTTCTTTCCAATTTAAGACCATTGCGCTTCACAGTTTTTCATGTGGCTTTGCACCTATGTTGTCTTTTTTCAGTAATCTCCGTGATCACCAATTTTATCAGGACTAAAAAAAAAATTCAGTCTCGTACTTTCACAAAAAGTTCTTTAATGAGTATTTTTGTAGAAAAAAATTGAAGTGTCGGTCCGAGCTGTGATTAAAGATAATTATTACTTAGTACTGGAATGAACATTTATTGTCTACAATACTTCAAAAGCAGTTGTGCTGTTGAGATGCTACGGGACAGCACAGCAATGAAAGAGGAGGTACCCGTTTATCGTTTGAAATGCCTGCACCAAGTCAGCAACTTTACAGTTTACAGTTTTCCTGTGGTTTGGACCTGCCTTGTCTTTTTGTCTTTTGAATTCCAACTACTGGCAATACTGTTCATTTTCATAATATCCCCATTTACTTGTGCATCAGAGAGCCTCATGTGAAAATGGTATCAACATTTAACATTTTGTTTTTATTTTGACCTTCCAAAGTAACATAAGTCTGACTACTTATTAGGATGTTAACCTCTTAGTACTCTTACTTTGTCTGCGGGAGTGCGCTTTGAGCTTCACATTCGTTTGTTGTCCTAGACGTGACGGTATTTTTAAGATTACTCTGACCGTTTGTTGTAAATTGTTCTTCCATGAAATTAAGAGGATAGATTTGGCATTTATCGACAAGGATCAAAGAAAATAAATTTAGCTGACTCCGAGTTAAGTTTGATCAAGTTTCGCTTGGTTTTCAGTTTTGCTTTTTTGGTTTAAACATATTTATTAGTTAAGTAACATACAAATATTATACATATACATATTATGACAACAAATAGGATTCAGAAACGAGCATAACAATGCTTTTATAAATCTGTCTCAATATAAAAAAGACGTAGTATATTCATATAATAAATTGCATGCTCAGAATATTCTTATATGCTAAATAACCAATATAAATTAAATATAATAAAGGGTTTAGAAAGAAGGATATTAAGGAATAGACTGTGAAAAGTAAAGGAATTTGTATGAGATATTCAGTGACTCAAGAATTGAAACGCTTACGTTTGATGATGAATTTTTGAAAAAGCTTAAAAATTTCACAGTTTTGTTCATCGGATAGAAGAGTGGATCCAAAAATAAGACGATTTGTAGCTGCTAAAACATTCAAATTTATATTCATAAGAGAAGTCAGCATATCTTGTCTAGCATTAAGATATCTATTACAATAAAAAATATAATGCTGAACTGATTCAATTTCACCACAAACACACATGGGTGATTCAACCAAATTTTTCAAAAATAAATGAACATTTAAGGAACTACAGTTCATTCGTAACCGTGCAAGATAAATTTGACCAAGTCTGCTACCAGAATAATAGAAAGAAGGAACTTTGGATTTTTTATTTAAGATCTGGTTCTCAAAAGAGGAAAAGGATTCTGTTTGGCGAGTATTTAATGAAAGCTTATTCTAATCTTTAATCGTAGAGGGCAGGAAATAGTTTGAATATAGATTTGTACGAGTTCGTACTTCTTGTAAATTTAGTGACTGACGTCTTTTATGACGATGCTGTGTGCCAACGGTTGTAGGGATTAGGTCCACTAAATACTGGGGAGTTTTCTTATTTAGCATTTTGTGAAATAGAAAAAGTCTGTGGTTCTTTCGTCTGCCTGTCAGTCTTTCCCACTTAGTCTCATCATATAACTTTTGGTGTGATGTGACCTTGGCCCCCCTGTAAATATTCTAGCAGCTTCTAATTGAACAGATTCAAGTTTATTAATCAAGCGTAAGTTATTAGTATCCCATATAACATCAGCATACTCTAGTATAGGACGAACAAATGAAATATACATTTTCTCAAGGGTTAAACGATCAAAAGTAAATTTAAATTTCCTCATAATATTTAGCCTCGTATAAGCTTTGCCAATAATATAATCAGAATTATTACAGTTGGAGTTAACATATGTGTTATGGTCTCGTGTTCATTTACTCAATATCCTTTCGTAAAATATGGTTTTGCCAAGATCCATCATCGGATATTATTACTCCGAGACGTTTATGAGAATTTACACATTGTATTTGTTGATTATTAAGTAGAAGAGAGGGGGGAGGGTGAACAGGCTTATTTGTCTTCCTAGAGATAACTAGAGTTTCTGTTTTTGAGGGGTTAAACGTTACTAGCCACTTCGTAGCCCACTGGTGTATCTTTTCGAGATCGTTATTTAAAATGGTTGAAGTAACATTAGGATTTTCTACCACAAGGTATAAACTCGTATCATCTGCAAACAGTTTTATGACAGAATTAATTTCTTCAACAATGTCATTTATAAAGATAAGGAACAATAACGGCCCCAATATAGACCCTTGAGGCACACCTGCTCTAATGGATAAATGCTCAGAATTTGAACCATTCAAGACTACCCTTTGAACCCTCCCTTCAAGATAATTTTCGAACCAATTCAANAAATTTCCAACAATTCCCAACTGTTTTAGTTTAAAAAGAAGTCCTTTATGCCAAACTCTGTCGAAGGCTTTACTCACATCACAAAATATCACTCTAATTTCCTTCCCACTATCTAATGCTTTCCCAAAGTCATTCGTAATGTCGACCAACTGATTACTGCTTTTTTAAAACGAAGACACATTACTTTACCATGAATTGTAATTTTATTAATTATTTATCCCCCTCATGCATAGTTTTGTCCTTGGTTGAATTTTGGCTTTTCTATTTAAATCAGTTTGGTTATGTTCTCTTTCTTCCAAATGTTTGGTTTGATCTGCACTAATGAGACATAAGTTGTCGAAATGTGCATATGCAGAAAATTAATTAACAGTCACAGTATTTTGTTATTTATATGTTTACAAAGGGTCGCAATGGGTGGTCCCTTTCCGGAAATCCCGTTCATTTTTTCTCGACTCTCCCGTTTCACGGACGGGAAAACATTTTACAAAGACTCTTAAAGAGGCCACTTTTCCCATTTCACGGTGTAAATGTTCAGTGGTTAACTCGATATTTTCCCGTTTTCACATTCACCTTTTTTGCCATGATCCCGATTCTCACTAACTTACCGTTTCCCGCTTATACCCATCGAGACCCACTTTACCGCTTCTTATCCCTGTACCTGCTGATCTTTATGATTTTCTCTCTATTGCTTTGATCGAAAAAAAATATGACTCAGTTATGCGCATATGTCGGAAAATTATGAATACCATTACTCTGATTATTTTTTGTATCATTCAAATACAAATACCAGTGATGCATGTTAAACAGACCATCATGACCTGAATGTAATTACCCTATTTTGCCAGGACAGCTTGTATATTTTTACCTTATATATACTTTATTTAAGGACATTGTAAATGAAATTTTAGCGCTATTTCAATATATATGTATGATTTAATTCACTATTATGCAGACATCTGTTACATTATTCAATCTATTTATTGATATGCATTGTTCACGTCAGCCAACTATTTGTTGATTTAGTCTGTGTTTTCAATCCTTGTTACTGATTAAAAATCGTGTACAGTCCATGATTCCATTTTATATGAATGGGCGCTATCATTCAGATTGTCCTACAGGTTCGTACTGACACGAAAACTCTGATTATTTATTGCCTACCCTGTCGAAGCTTCATTCAGTACCGGAGTATCTTATTTAGAAATATATAAGTATTCCAATCGACAGCATTGGAAAAAGCATTCTTCAAAACATTATTATTATCGACTTTCTGCATTGGTCCCTGGGGCGTATGAAACAAAACTTCCGAAATAGTATTATAGTCGATTAAAATGGTGTAATTATTTTAGTCCCTTGTCGCTATGAAAGAAGTCGACAAATTACATTACTTTTGCTTACCACAAGAAAAAGTCAAAATCCGATGACAAATTTTGGTCCTTAAGAGCACAAGAATGATTTCAGCTACAGCAACAGAAATAAATCTGATGAATAATGTAGATTCTAGATGTGACAACTCCCAGATCTTTTGGCATCTTACTCTGAAACGATTGAGGTCAAAAACCCGATTTTCACAAGCGTATCATCCATATTTTTTTTAATGACGCTGACACCCTCCACATACCATTAAAAAGTTGAAGAACTGCTTTGACATCATTCAGGGACGGACACGCGGACACAGGACTTGACAATATAGCAGAATAGCCTGCTATTTCTTGTGTTGGGGTGTAATAAAGGTTTCGTTTAATAACCATGAGAACTTCGTAGTGTGCTGACATATGTTATAGATGATTTATTATTATGATTTTATAACTGCCCCTTTTTAGACATGATATGAAAAATTTCAAATAAAAACTGAAAAACATGTTTTATAGACTATTAGTCACATTGGACAGAAGTGATAGTGTGGCGATAAATGTGTATATTCTTTGCAATGCCACGTCTCTGAGAGGAAACATCTCTTCTCAGTTTGGGTAAGAAAAATTAATATTTTATCTGTGTAAATATGTCTTTTTATTATCAAGGACATTCCTGTCAAGAAAAAAAACTTCCTCACAAAAGAAAATCTGTATAGGCCAGATTAACCACCATCGGATGGTTTTTTACACCCCCACTTTAGCGGCGCGGTATATAGTGATCATGCTGTCCGTTTGTCTTTCCGTACGTTATTCCGTCCGCCATAGGGTACACACTTTAGGGCGACAACTCAGTCTCCTAGACCACTTTGTGAAATTCAATGAAACCTTTACAGAGTGTATAGTACATATTTCCAATGTGTACCTACTATCTAAAAATTGGTTTGACTTTATTTTTTTATTCTTTTTTTAATAATTACTGATGGTGACTGGTATATCAAATACCGTCAAGGGTTAATAGAATTGTAGTTTATTTCATATGTTTGTAATCTTACTTTTATTTTTCACTATTGCGTATTCAACGATTTATATACCGATGTGTTACCATTTGTATATTTAATTTACTACATTGCCATTTCCCTCCACATTTTAGTCTCCATGCAGGACGCTTAACCTATATTTTCTTTCATATTTGTACATTGATCACTATTATCTTTTGACAGGGGTCACGCCAGGCTTTGATGGCACCAGGATGGTATCACTGGCCACAGATGCACCAGATGCTATTATTGTCTTGGATCCTTGGGATAAACTTCTTATCATTGCCTGTGCTGCCCTCTTTCTCCTACTTGCTCTTATCTGCTTAATGTGTGTTCTGTCACCATTCTGTTGGCTGTATCACTACTGTCCATTCCAGACACATGCTCCTGTTAAAGGTGAGTAGATTTTGTGTTCTGTCACCATTCTGTTGGCTATATCACTACTGTCCATTCCAGACACATGCTCCTGTTAAAGGTGAGTAGATATTGTGTTCTGTCACCATTCTGTTGGCTGTACCACTACTGTCCATTCCAGACACATGCTCCTGTTAAAGGTGAGTAGATATTGTGTTCTGTCACCACTCTGTTGGCTGTACCACTACTGTCCATTCAAGACACATGCTTCTATTAAAGGTAAGTAGACTTTACATTATTTAAAAACATAAGAGATAAATTAAGAAAAAAAAACAAAACAAAAAAAAAACAAAAGAAAAAAATGGACGAAAATAACAATCAGAGACCACAATACACAAGGGAACTGCACAAAAAAAAAACAAATGACAAACGTAAACAACAAAAGTATAAACACCCTTTCTGAGACGAAATAGTTTGTTTTTGAACACTAGACAATATTCAAATTAATATTGATAATATATTGGTAAGGTGGGCTGCAAAGGTAGAATATATGATTCCGAATGCAAACAGTGATGGAAATCACATTTTTATACCCGTTAGCATCGGAGAATCCAGCAAGGTCTACAGCTGGATTTGAACCCATACTGTATTGTCATCTATGACAACACCGCCTGCAATATGTCCAGCCCTCTAGACCACTCTGCCACACAGGCTATATAAAATATAGCTTTGTAATATGACTCTTCTTCAGAGCAATAGTCTGTTGTGCAAATTTTGACATATAAAGAAAAAGTGGAAAGCATAATATTTATTAATAGGGCAGTTAACTCAGTAGTCACATTGCAATGAATAATCAGGAACCAAAGGATGGGCAAATTATGCTAAGGACAACACATGATTTATTACACTGAAGCTAAAAAAGGGAACAAAGTCGAGACTATAGAATCAAATCCATAGAAAACGTATAAATAATAATAAATAATACCAAATAAATTATGCATTTTAGTATTTACTTCTTAAAATCCGAACGGTGTATCAAATTCAAAATTTCAAATCACCAGATAGTGGGAACACGTGTTGTTTTCACACGACGTGGATTTATTATTATCCCTATTTCATTGCCGTACCAGGTGGTAAATAGGTCAATTATCGCAGTATAAAATTACTACATTTAGTGTGCAATGCAGTGATCTAAAATGAATATTTTTTGCTGTAAGTGGGCGAAAAAGTCCAGTCTTAATAACGGTGAGTTCTTATAAATAACTTTTTTGTTTAAGATTTATAATTTATCTACGTTGTTTTACAGGAATTAATCTGTGTTGACTACATGTATCGATGTAATTCATAACTCGTGAACAGCTGTAAATGTCCTTTTCTGATTATGTTAAAGTTATTTTTTATCCATCGTACACAAAAAAAATCTATTTACATTGTACTACCGAAAAGTGCAAAACCTTGTTCAAAACACTTGTAGTGTCATGCAGTATTTGTTCTTTCATAAATTGTTCCAAAAGGATAGAGTATTTTAGAAAATTTGTTTCAATGGAATAAATATTACAGTACCTTGCTCCTAACGGAACAACGGCAGTAGAATACCGAAGCAGCAAAGGAGTGAAATTTACAAAAATCGAAGTCCAAAGACATGACCAAAACGAGAACACAGAAAACAATGACGTTAGACACAAAACAATAACGTAAGACAGATACAAAGCAAGAAATAGAAATCACAACATTCAAAACAAAATAAATGTTATATAACAATTCTTCCAAAGGGGAAATATTATGCCAAGGTTTACAATATTGGTTCCAAAGGAAAGTAAGTGAGAACCGATCCGTCAATCAAAAGAACGAACAATCCATGGACAATGGCAACATCGGACAAAGACACCACTTAAGTACGGGACAAAAAAGAAAAATGAAGACACACATACAGATGAACAACACGGACCCAATAAAAACCATGGGTGAGATCAGGTGTACCGGTAGAGTAAGCATCTCCTGCTTCTTATAAGACACCCGCCGTGTTGAACATGTCAAATCCGGTAGTAAAGTCAAATCCGATAGAGGAAAAACAAACTTTAGTTGCAGAGGGAAAGATCTGTTGTCATCTAGGAAACAGATTTCTCACATTTGAGACAAGCCAGTACCTATTTTTAGCCATTTGAGATATCCTTGTCTCAACCCACGGGTGAGATAAGAATTTCGCATGAGGAAATACATTATGACGTCGTCGACGTCATAGTTAGTTGCTAAGACATGGCGGACGACAACAATATTTTGGTTGTACAGAAACTTGTATTTTGCTTATAACTGTGAGAAAAACAATCAAGCACCGTTGAAAATGCAAGATTAAGAAATCTCAGACACCCTCGGGTAAGATTTCAATGGTTCTCCGACTTGGCAAGCCTCGTCAGAGAAATATTGAAATCTTACCCTTGGGTGTCCGAGATTTCTCGATCTTGAACTTTCAATGGTGTTAGATTGTATTAATCCCATAGCGATCCACAAGAAAATTTGTTATGATGAACAAATATATAAAACACATTTTTACTGCTGCTGCATGCTATTCCCACTTTTGTCCTTGAAAATTGCCGGAAATGCTCGTTTATAATAGTGACGTGCAAATCAAATTTCAAGCATTTATGGAAAACAGCAAAAGTTCAAGTTATAAATTGTATTTATTTATCATTTTGGGCAAAAATTTAACTTGATGGTATTTTCTTGTAAAGATGTTCTCTGTCAACTTATTTACATGTTTTACTTTTTCGTATTCCAATTGTTTGTTTTCGAAATGGTCTTCTGTAGTAATAAAATTTACAGAAACTTTGGTATTTAGTTCTTCACTTAGAAAATGGCATTAACCAATCAGCAACCTAACCGATCTTTCAAAAACATATATATGCCTCACTGACCGTGTGACGGATGCTGTTAACAGAGCAGAACATTTACCCTTCCGGAGCACCTGATGTCACTCTCAGTTTTATTGGAGTTCACACTGCGAGTGCCTTTGTTTTGAATGTTGTAATTTCTGTTTCCATGTGCTTTGTACCTGTCTAATGTCATTGTTTTTTTTTGTGTCTAACGTCATTGTTTTCTGTGTTCTCGTTTTGGTCGTGTCTTTGGACTTGATTTTTGTAATTTTCCCTCCTTTGTTCCTTCGGTATTCTCCTGCCGTTGTTAGTTATTCTGAAACTTGCGATAAATAAATTTCTATAAATTTTGTTGAAAACCATTGATTATAACCCTCCTGCAAAGCTCTGTCCTTAGCTGATATTGGCTTTTTAATTAGATCATATTTGCTTATTTCTTCTCCATCAGTTTTTAAACAGCTTTGAGTTTATGGTCTTCCAAATGTTAAGATTTTATCTGCCCTGAAAAGATATACATTGTAAGTTGTCGAAATGGCCATATGCAGAAACTGAACAAACAGTAACTTCAGTATTTTGTTATTTATTCTTATTAAATGTAAGATATTGAGGTTATTCACTAAAGCATTAGTACTTGTCCGATGAAAATTTTGATTAAAACTAAGAAGTATTTCCTTCATGCATAGTACTAAGCTGCCTTTTGATTCCTTTTTAAATCATATTGGTTGTTTGTTCTCTATAATAAACAAAGGAAGGGTATGGAGTAAATGGACATAAGACAATGTCTCTACAAATAAAAGAAAAACCAAGCAATACAATATCACTTTTATTGTTGTTCTTCTTCTTCGAAAAAATTCTCTAAACCTTTTAAAAGATTTTTTTGTGCTACCAAGTGTTTTAATCTTATCTGTATTGAAGACACATAAGTTGTCGAAATTGCCAACTGCATAAATTGAAATGTAAATTACAGTAACTTTGGTATTTAGTCATTCATTGAACAAAATAGCGCCAATAGAAATTCAGTGTGCTAAAGTACTGAAACTATCTCTTTGAAAAAAAAAAAACTCACACGTGTTGAATCTTTAATTTTATTTCTTCATCATCATTTAGTGAGATTCTTGTTTTTGTGCCATTTAAAATTCAGCATTTTAAGGTGTCGTGAAATTGAAGATGACCAAAAATCAAAATGTCGAAGACGAAACGACCAGAAGTATCCAATAAGTTGTGTTATCCAAGTTTATTACGACTCAATTGGGGATCCCCTCCAGGACAGTCCATAGCTAGAGAATTCAATGGATTAAGCACAAAAACAAAATGTTTCAAAGTCTTACACTTAATTATTGATGTAAATTGGATGTCGTAGTCCTATTGCTTGAATGAAGCTTATTTCCACATGAATATCTTAAACATCCCTTTAGATCGAATTGTTTTTTCATCGGTCACTTGGGTGTTCGAAATATTCAAAATTTTGATTATTACTTTTCCTTAGGTTAAGTAAATCGTATTTTATATGTATTATCTTTTGATATTTTTTCAAGGTCATGACCCAGCTCAAGGTTATGGATCAACAAAAACAGAAAGTAAAGATCCTCCACCAGAGTCCCTCCCACTAGCTCCACGAACACGTTTAGGTTCTGTGAGAGAATCATCAGAGTTTTCAGATTCCAGCGGACCCAGTATCATAGAAATGAAACGGGTACACATTTAATCTTTCTTAAAACCAATTACTTAGAACAGTTTTCATTTCAACATTGAAATATTAAACTTCCACATATTATTCATATATAATCAACAATTACGACACAAAAGTTTACTCTCTAAATGCCTTGTAGTAAAAAAAAAGAAATAACAATTTATTACAAGAAATTAAATGGATTTCAGTTTGTCCTATTTTTCATGTTGATAATCGAATATAAGTTCATATCATTTTTCTATATACAAACTTAACATTTTATTTCTGAAAACCATATGGTTGTATTAATGTCGATATTGTACTACTGTATGGTTTTTATATTTCGCGGGGTATTAATTTTCGCGCTATTCGCGTTTAAAACGATAAGCGCGAAAATTAATACCCACGAATATTTCACTGTATACTAGAATATCTATGAATATACCGACTTTAACTAAAAATCCGCGAATATAAAACCCCGCGGAAAAATCCTACTCTGAAAACTGCGAAAATAAAGCCCTATGCTTACTTTTAATGAACAATACAGGAACAAGGAGTTCAAAATGCAAATATGTTAATACATGTATCTTACATTTTTATAATTCATGTAAGACACTCCTGTCCTAGCAAAATATAAATGTTAAATTTCAAGCACAAGGATGAAGAAGATGAATTTTGATTCTTGATCATACATCTTTAGACACTACACCCATATTTTCATTCCATTGGAAATGTTACTTAATCAAAATAGAAATGACAACATGAAACACCTACAATGACAGAAAGAGTCTAGCATGGGGACGTATAACAGTCATATATTGCAGATAGTAGAGAATTTATAGATCATGCTTTCATAATCATGGAAACTATATGTTCCCCACCCCCGTAATCTGTGTTTGCTCTTCTTAGCTTGTATAACTTCTGTGTAAATTGTCATGAAAGTATTTGCTTCCAACGCAATATTGTCATTAAATAATGAGCAGCAACTGTCATATATAAAAGCATGTTGCAAATACGTTACAGACCAGGTAATACTTGGCATCGCAAACCAGAAGAACATGGTAAGAGTAAGTGAGAACCGAACCGTCAATCCAAAACGAATAATCCAAGGACAATGGCAACATCGGAATCAAAAAAGAAACAGAGACACAACTTGAGTACGGCACAGAAAAGAAAAATGAAGATGCACACACACACACACACACAAAGATGAACAACACGGACCCAATAAAAAAAACCATGGATGAGATCAGGTGCACCGGTAGAGTAAGCATCTCCAGCTTCTTATAAGACACCCGCCGTGTTGAACATGTCAAATCCGGTAGAGGAAACAACAATTAAGTTTTAAAGGGAAAGACCTGTTGTGATCTGGGAAACAAATATCCCATAGCGGTCCACAAGATGGTGATGTCTACTGTAAAACTTCTGGAGGGATGACTTCAAGTTTTGGGTAACATACCCTTGTTGAAGTAGCATATTTGTGAGCAACCGGGCTCTATCGAGAAAGTCACTGTATCGAACACAGGCTCAACAAAAACCAACTGTCAACAGTACCTTTTATGTTGCATTAATTGTGAAGTATCTATAAGGAATTAGACGACGTTGATACAACAAACACATTGAAAATTTGAAACATCGTCTTTTGAGATCGACATTTTTTGTGATGTTTTTTAATTTTCTATGCAACATTTCCGAGGAAATCTAGGTTTCTAAGAATAAAAATCATAAACTTCTGTAAATCTCTTAATAATGACAATAGATAGGAAGAAAAAGTTCAAACTTTGTAGTATTAAGAGGTGTTTTTAATTTACAAAACATTTCATTGTTTTCTGTATTAATACACATGTAAGTATAAAATCAATAACAAAATAAATCAATATTTTAATTGAAAAATGCTTACTACAAGGTGAAGCCTAGAGTTTTAAACGGGAATTATTAACTTTTGGATGTTAAACATTTTTTGAAATCGCGTTACCCCACAAGGGACCCAGTTAGCTGCTTTATTGTCTACTATGTATCATATACATAAGAATAAGAAATTGCTTCGTATTTTCAGGCACAATGGAAAGACGGTGTGTTACAAAAAAGAAGTCTTAGTGTTCCGAATGGAGATGTAACAGACTATAAGATATCTTTACTGAAGGGAACACTGGAATTCACGATGAAATATGACAATAAGGAAGGAAAATTAGTTTTAAACATATTACAAGTGACAGATATGGTACTTAATGATTCGTCTGCCAATATTTCGCCTTATGTGCGCGTGCGTTTCTATCGCGTTCCTTATCAATTTTTCAGTTTAAGTAAGGATCACGTGATAAACAATTTACACATTGAAATTCGAACTAAAATGAAGAAACACAATGATAATCCAACTTTTAACGAATTATTTGTGGTTCCTATTGACAAAGATGATATTAAGTTATATACTGTGAAATTGCAATTTTGTGACCTTGACAAATATTCTCGACATATAGTTCTTGGGGAATCTACAATTCAGTTGAAGAAGTTGAATATCTTGGACAAAGAAGAAGTGGAATGCAAAGAAAGCTTGAATCCTCCAACTGATGTAAGTTTGCACACATATTTAACACATATTTTGATTTATCGATTTCCAAATATTTTAATTTAATCTGCACTGATGAGACATAAGTTGTCAAAATGCGCATATGAAGAAACTAAATTAAAAGTAAGTTCAGTATTTTATTATTTATATGGAGAATAAAATATAACAACTGAAATTATGCATATATGTGTATAACTGCAAGCTAGATTTTCCACAGCACACTAAACAACAGCGAAACACAGTTTCTGCATGACTTTGTTCTTCGCCATTCCATGTTTCATATGTTCTTTTAATATTTCTCGACTTTATTCTTTTTTCGTTTCCTTGGTTTTGTAATGCGACAATGACCCTTTGATCCTCAATAATTTGCTGCTACAGAAGTGTCATTTGTTCTCTTGTCTAATATGCCCGTGAACGATGGTAACAAATGCACGGCTTAAAAACTCAACAATAATTATTGTGCAGCAAATATAATTGTTACAAAATAATAAATAACGAAAAGCACTCTTCATAGCCTGATCCAAAGATAACTATGTTTACCCCTAAAAACCGTGAATATGTCAGCCCTTTCTATTTAATATATTTATGGCAGCGAATACGATCGAGGGATAAGCTTTTGGGGTAAGTTGCCAAGAATATGGTAAGCTTTCAAATCACATTAACGTCGGTTTTTTATCATGCATTTGTGTATTTTTCATGTATAGCATGTTGACGACCCGATTGCTTTTAATTAAAAAGAACGTGTAGTACAAGACATTAGTGTGCATCTGTAGTTATTTCAGCTTTTCTTGTTATACCATATAAGCTTCAGGCCGACATAAGAGCTTAAATAAACAATGAAAGGATATGGAGTAAATACACTTGAGACAAAGTCTCTATAAAAACTCGTAAAACCAAACGACGAAACAGCGCTTCTTTTGTTGATTTTGTTTGAAGATTAAGATTACAAAAAGTAATTCATTAAGGAGGGATGATTTTAATGAAAAGCATTTAAACAATGATGGGTGCTAGATAGGATTTCCAAAAGGCCAAAATAATAACTAGTCTTTGAGAGTAACTAAAGTCAAAATAATTTAAATGACATTTTAAGACTAAATGTTGAAAATGAATTGGAAATACTGTTTTATCATTCCATGCAAATCTAGTTCTTTGTTTGCTACTTCATTACAAAAATTGTATTTTTCAATTATTTGAAAAAGTTTCAGTCTACGAGCTTTATTTTAAAATGGGTATTAATGTATATACTTCTAGTCAAAAACCTGTCAACATGTTGCAAAATCAATAAAAAAAAAAATAAAATAAAAAACAATAAAAAAAGATTGGGACGCATCAACAAGGTGATTCACAACAGTAAATAAGATTAATGATAATTGTGCAATAAAATAAAATCTAGACACATTAATAACCTGCTGCAGTTGCTGATATAACCTATTTGTTGCAACAGAAGTTTTAATCTGTCTATTACATTATTTGTCAGTTTTTATACGAGTGATTAAACGAACAATGTCAAACTCATGATATGGTCATTCATTTGCCATTTGAACAATGCCAAATTTTGCAGTAAATTTAGATCGGCAGATGACCATATTGACATCCATTGTCTCTTCATTGCAGATCAAAAAATATATTTGTAAAAGCAAACATTCAAAAGTGTTAAAAGGCAGATATAGGACAATAATCGAGCGGGACTAAAACAAACGTCAAAGTTACCCAAGGACAGAGCTTTACAAGACAGAGATACTTCTATTTATACCTCTGAAAATAGATCTGGTGAATGTCCAAAAACATAGATTTCGGGCCTTCACAATAAAACTGGACACTTGAGTTGGCAATACCCTGCACAAACCCAATAGTCAGACTTGTCTGACATGTAAAAAAAATACGGCCTCCTGTTTTGATATATTTGGTAATGAGTACTTCTTTTTTGTGACTGCTTTTCAATTATTGCTTTCCATATTGTTTGATTTTAATGCTGCAGATGAGAGGTTACTCCTTGAACCACGTGTTCAGCATAGTGAAATTTGCCGTTTATTTTGCAACTTGGGAAATTTATTGTATTTTGAAAACATTTGGCCTGGACCAGAGGTCCCCGAGAGTACTCATCAGCCCAATAGTCAGACTTGTCTGGCATAAAAAAAATTACCTTGCGTTTTACAGAAATTTACTGTTTTATCAAAATTCTCACCCTTAAAGAGTACTGAGGCTTCATTCCGTGTATGACACTCGGTTGATGTCCTTTGCACTGAATTTGGCTTCCTGTTACGATATTTTTGGTAATGAGTGCTTCTTTCTTGTAACTACTTTTGAATTATGGCTTTCTATATTGTATGATTTTAATACTGCTGATGAGAGGTCACTCCTTGAAAAACGTGGATAGCATAGTGAAATTGGCCGTTTATTTGGCATCTTGGGTATATATTGTATTATAAAATGATTGTTGATTCTTTCATTAATTTTGAAAAAGATAACATCTTATTTTATAAGTCTACTTTTGTTGCAAATTTCATAAATGTAAGAAAATAAAAACATAAGAAGTAAAAGATGTGGTTACAAATGTGACCTACCACCCATTTGGTAACACAGCATGGTTTTTATTCAGTATATTTATCTTTGTTCGGAAGAGAAAGATTTCGTTGAAATTTACGCATGTGCAGGTATATTCGTATATTACCGGATGGATAACTGTACTTGCATCATTTCCACGTCAACATTTATATTTTTACTAAAATGGAGAGTTGTAGGTTTAGTTCCCAACTAAGATTTTAGCAAGTTTTTGAAACTTTCAAAAACAAGTTAAAGTTTTGAAAATCGTCCGAGCAACCAAATTGTAATACATTTACGTAAAACGGTCATTTTCAAATGCTTACACAAAACTTCGTTTTATAACATATTTTGTTAATGTGAAGGATACTTCAAAAACCAAATAGCATTGCTTATGTCAGCTTCGTTTTATATCAAGTTTCTGGGAACCTTAGCGAAGCGAGCTTCGTATTCGATAGTCTTGACAAAGTGTCCTTGTGTTTGGAATTACAATTTGTCTCAACACAGCTTTTGATGTCTTTTTTCAGGAGGATATTGGTGACGTATCGATTGGGTTGAATTATCTCCCGACCGCAGAAAAGTTGTATCTGACGGTGGTCAAAATAAAAGGACTTCGTCCTATGAACAAACAAGACAATACAACAGGTAATTTTGCAATACTCTTGGACCATTCTTCCTATTGCGACTGTTATTCGAAAAATTATATGTCAAAGTCATAAAACTCCTTCCTTTTCCGATTGTAATTCGAAAAATTCATAGGTCAAAGTCATAAAAAATTCCATATAAAAGGCATCTGCAAATTTCTCCACTATTGCTATGTTAAGTGTCAACATGTTGATCTATAATTGCAAAGGAAATATATATTTTTGAGGCATTAGATTGTTTATATTTTTATACATAAAAATAAAGTGATAGCGTTTCGAAATACCCTGACGTGGACCCCTAAATTTGACACGGAAAAGCATATGAATAAATAAAGGGATATTGAGTAAATGTACATGGGACAAAATCCCTATAATCCCTATAATACATGATTAGATTAAGCAATGGAACAACGCTTTAATTGTTGTTCTTCATTTTGAAGTCACCATGAGAAAAATAGCAAACACTCTTACTTCATAATAAGTTCAAGACTGCACTAGCACCGGTTTGAGCGGGTTGCACATATGTCGTCGATGATAGATATCGACAAGTTTTTGAGAAAAATATATTTTTGTGAATTAAAAACTTGGACTCATACAAGTAAAGGTATACGTCAGCTTAGTTCCCATAGAATCCCTATTGTCTGTTGGAAAACGCGAACTCCGAATCGACACAAATATTATCGATCAAAAAGTGTAACATTTTGATTATGTCAGTCTCAGTGTACTTTTTCTTTGAAACAGTGTGGTTCTTAACAAAACAGATTTTGTCTTGTCCTATTGCTAAAAAGGTGTATCTGCGTCCTCCATTTTAGTGCAGAAACATTAATGTTTTAAATCTGCAATTACTGTTTTCAGTTTATTGTGTGGCAGGGTTGTATAAACAGTAGACAAATCAAAAATTAGAATGCAGTGGGTTATGCAGTTCAATGTGATCTTTGGAATTTTTCAGAATCCACATTTGATTCACTCCACTCGAGGAGTAAACTTTATCGAAGTAATTTTTCAGGCCATCCCTGATTGCGGTCAACAAAGTAGCGAATGAGGTTAAGGGGTGCATCTTCACGACCCCCAAACGGATCTTTGTTTATATGGATTCTTATGAAGTTTTGTACCCAGTAGATGTAAAGGAGTTGATTATTTTCATAATCGGCTTTTATGCCAAAGGAAGCTAAAACTGAAGTGTGATTTTAAACAATCTCGTCCCTCGCTATCAAAACAGGGATAAAAGTAGGGTTTCCAAAACATTATGTTGTTAGAAGCTTATTCTGCAGGGACATCGACGTAATTCTCAAATATCCCATACCCCATTGATAAAAGTAGCAAATATTTCTCATCCCAAAATACCAAAACAAGCATCCATATTCATACAAAGACTTAAAGTTGCAATTCTAAAATAAAAGTGACAACAAAAGTCCGAATCGATCAAAGTTAGAGACCATTCTCCAAACGAGGGCATGTACTACTACCAATATTTTGAAATACACCATAACACAACATGTAAAATCTTAACTTTCTGGAATGCTAACAATGAAAATTTATCAATTTATTTTTGCAGATGCCTATGCAAGGGTGGCTTTGATGTATGATGGACGTCACTTAAAGAAAAGTAAAACTATCATTAAAAATGGCGATTTAAATCCAGAATTTGACGAAACGTTTGCATTTGACGTACCAAGTCAAAAACTTGGGAGTGTTTATTTTAGAGTGTCTATATTGCATGCAGGGAAAACAAAGGAAGAACATAGACTACTAGGACGTGTATATATTGGACCAAATCTAGATGCCGATGCCCATGCGCATTGGGTCGAAATGATTCAAACCCCAAGGAAACAAGTTACAGCTTGGCATAAAATACAGGGTTGACATTGGTTTACCTTTAGAACATTGAAATGAGTAATGATTTTGAAAGATCATACAAAACTGAACAGCTGTCGCTAAAATCGAATAACATTATTTACATTTATTGTTATTTGCTGGATGTAATTTATTGAGGGATATTTGAGTAGTATATCAACAATTGCAGGGTTAACACACTACATTACAGGGTTTCCATACACAGATGTCGTTAGTGATCCAGGTTTTGTGAAATGGGTACTATCATAAATATTTGAATTCAATACCGACATCATTGAAATAGTTTATACTGGTACTTACGCATATTCATAGACATTATTTGTAGTCGAAGAGGGTGTAGTGTTCATTTTGTCCATTTGTGGCCGATTGAGTCATCTCTTTTGTGGTTTCTCGAAGTCTGAATGATAAAAATAAACCCAAAAGGTCACATTTCGCAAATAAAATTGTCCCATTTATTAAAGAAATTATGATCTACGGATGAACATTCATATAATCTCAGAATTAAGAGACTAACAATAAAGTGTAGACAAACAATATTTTTCCTCGAGGTAAGGAAATGAAGTGCTATTACAGTAATATATAATCGTTATCCGTAATTTTTTCTTCAAACTTTATGTACTACATGAAGCAATTTTTATTCAACTTCACTGATTTTGTATGCTATTAACACTAACAGAAATAAACATATAAATGAATTTTGGCAGAAGCACATAGAGTAAGAAATCCAGAAAAATCCAAATTAAACCATGTTGATGATTCAAGGCTGTATGAGCATTCTATATAACTTGCATTACAGACTTACAGAAATGGTAATGCTAAGTAATAGAGAAAAAGGAAGAAAAACTAGATTTGCAATTGCAAGCAATAGCTGATGTCGCCCCTGGCAGCCAATTCGATGCTTCCGTCTTGTTCGCAACAAATCCACCTAGAAATCAATTTTCGCTGAATTCCGACAAAGTTGAAATTTTGACGTATTTAGGCGGCCATATTGGAAATGACAGCCAGTTCTTTTTCATTGGATCTTATTTGCAGTGTTAAATTCTGCTTACAAATCAATTTTTGTTGAAATCAGATGAAGTTGAAAACTGTTACGCATTTTGGCGGCCTCTTGGAAATGGCAGCCATTTTGAATTTTGTGTTCGCATAAATTCCTTCCTCTCATCTTATTGAACATTTATACAAAATATGATCAATTTCTTCAAAGCTGTTCCTGAGATATTGAAGAAAGTTGAAATTTTTTTACGCATATTGGGGCCATCTTGGAAATGGCAGCCATTTTCAAAAAATTTCGTATAAATTTCTTCCTCTTATTGTATTAAACATTTATACAAAATATGATCAATTTCCGCAAAACAGTTCCTGAGATATTAAATCATCATTTTTTTAACGTAAAATGTCGGTCATCTTGGAAATGGCGGCCATTTTGAAAAATTTTGCCGGTGCATGCACATCTTCTCATGGTTGCACAACTTTCTACCAAGTATGAATGAATTCTGTGCAGGCATCTTTGAGAAAATGGGCGGACAAAATCATTGGAAGAAAGAAAGAATAATAAAGAAAAATAACAAAGAAACAGACAAAGAACAATATGTCGTCCCGACTACGTCTGGGGCGACATAAAAAAACAGGAATAAACGCAAAGACTTATGCATTCTTCAATTTTCGGTACATAGCTAAACAAAATAAAAAATCAGCTCATAATGAGACCTCACATTTTTATATTGCTGAATGAAATACGAAATATAGAATGCTGTAAAACTTTTCATTCCAACGCTTTCATACTTGCAGCATGTTAGACACTAGACAGTGGTTGGTAAGAATACAAATTTCAAAACCCAATTACCATGGATACAGCGAGGGATCTCAAAACGTAATTACGTATATTTAGATTTTGATTTTTCAAAAACTTCGTAATTTTGTTAAGCAAATCGGTGGCTTTCACAAGCCTGGGGAATGTCTTAATTTAAAATATATCTGTGGAGGTGATAGTCGAAATTTTTCATCATGCAAAAAGCTGCAAAATGACCCTCAATTCAAATCCATATCCATATTCTTGTACTTCTTCACATGTATATTTTTGTCCCCAAACGGAAACGAAACATAATCAAATTTTTTTGCACAGATTTCACATAAGCTTCATACCATCAGG
Organism: Modiolus philippinarum; assembly: GCA_002080025.1. Taxonomy (NCBI): domain Eukaryota; kingdom Metazoa; phylum Mollusca; class Bivalvia; order Mytilida; family Modiolidae; genus Modiolus; species Modiolus philippinarum. The sequence goes on from MJUU01074416.1 coordinate 28,700, forward strand.
CTACAAACAATAATCTTTTGCTACGCGCCTATGACATAAAATGTTCTTACACAATATATAGGTCGAATTTCTTGTTCACTAATTTATAAATGATACATGTCTCAAGGCTGATAGCTTAGACAATATATTGATAACTTCTGCGCTATAATCAATTCATTGTTTAGCTCTATTCAAAATTGTTTGTTTTATTCAATATGCTTTTAAACTATATTTATGTTTGTCTAATTTAAACCTATGAATGTTATTTTATCCTTATTAAACATGTTTAAGTTATGATTTATGTGTGTTGTATTATTGAAGCAGTTTTTCTGTAAACGCCATTTGGATAAGAATTTGCGATACCTCCGTTTTTTTATCACATTGCTCGTGTTGTAGTTTTGTGGCATCCTTGATCATTTGTCTTTATTTGTTTTGTCTTTTTCATGTTATCTCCATTTTTGTAACTTCTATATTGCCTTGTTTTTGGATTTGTGGTTAAAATTTTATTATTTTTTTTCTTTTTGCTACGCTATTCGTTAGCCCATACTAGTATATTACGGCAATAGAATACCGAAGGAACAAAGAATTGGTTATTTAATAAAATCTAAGTCCATGGACCTGGGCAAAACGAGAACAAAGAGAAACAATGACTGCAAAACACGGAGATGTAATCATAAAACACTAAAACCTAGGCACTCATAAATTCGAGAGTAACGTCAGCTGCCCCGGATGTGTAAGCATGTAAAATAATATTATTGTACAAGATATAGACGGGTTTTCAAACACATTCAGTGACTTATTTCGTCACTTTAAGTTATGTGCACTTATAGAATATTGTTCCGATTTTTTTCATCTTTGCAAAGCTTCATTCAAACTTAAAAAATTGGTCACAAAGTACGTGCTTAATACGATTGATACATGGAAGAAGAAGGGTAATATTTCTAGAATATTTCATTCATTGCAAAGCTCATTCAAGATTCACTTTTTTTCTTGGTACTGGGATGAACATTTCCTTACACTGTCTACGACCTTTCCATGACAATTACTGTTGAGATGCTACTGGACACTGCCGAAATTGTAGGGGAGGCTAGACGCGCCATAAAACCGGCAAAACCTACCATTTCGTTTGAAATATCGATCCAAGTCAGGACCATTGCGGTTTACAATTTTTCTGGTGATTTTGCACTCACGTCTTTTTGCCCTTTAGGTTTCGGCTCTTGACAATAATGTTCGATAATGTTGTTATTACCCCCATTTACATTGTATTTCTGTTTTTATTTTATTGTGTCATGTTATGACAGCAAAAATAACTGGCGAACCATGAAAAACAGATAGTGACTTTCACACAAGATGCAAACAAAAGTTGATATGTCTGAGGATAAGAGTTAGTGTTAACATTATTCTAAATTGAAAGTTCAATGCTAGTGCGTAATAACTACAGACATCTCCCTCGTGCAAAGCATTTGTGTTAGCTGATTTTCATATCATTTTAAGTATCTAGCATTATTCTTGCTTTAAAACATATTTTGATTTCTGGTCTTCTAAATATTCAGATTATATCTGCACTTAAAAAACATTAGTTGGCCATCCATAACTCAATTTTACGGCAATACGGGACTTCTGAGTCGTGTTCAAATCGGAAAATATTTCTGATACTATACGAAAAATATCAATACATCAATACGTTGAGAGGGAATCACTAATTAATGACCACTGGTGAGCTAAGGGTGGTTCAATCTGTTGTAGCGCTTCAGGTTTATTGTTTTCGTCAATTAAAATCTAGTGAAAGTCTTGTCATGTAGGAATTATTATAAGTATACACTTCAATTTCATAAATAGTTTGTTTTTATGTGGTATATATTTACTTCCAATAGATGAAGAATCCAGTCACTCTGTCTCACTGGTACTTGAGGAGATCGTTTCCGCCTGTTCCTATCTTGAAAGTCCCGTATTCCCGTGTTTGCAATCTACTTATTCCTTTATAAGATTGTACTGGAATAAACTGAATATTACAAACAAGGAACGCAGAAAAAGAATTTGAAAATCTTCGATGTTCTTGTCTCCTGGTCATAATTTGAAAAGAAAAAAAAATAGCGCACATAGAAAACAAATAACAAAATAAGGAAGAACCGCACCGTGAGTCCAAAAACGAATTATCAAATGACGATGGCAACATCGGAAAACGAAGACATAACAAAGTACGACACCTTACAAGATAATACCGTGTCTATAATATTATCAGATTTGGGCCTTTTTATACTGGGTGACGCCCGAGCCAGTATGGTCTTATTGTTTCTCAATTTCATGCTTAAGTTAAATAAGCTACTGGGTTGGTGATGCTCTAGGGGACAAATTGTCCACCAGCAGAGGCATCGACCTAGTGGTAAGTAAGTGAGAACCGAACCGTCAGTCCAAAACGAATAATCCAAGGACCATTGCAATATTATAAAACAAAGATATAGGTAGATACTCTTTGGTTTAAACAAAATTTCCCTAAATTTAGATATTGCAAGTTTCCAAATAAAATTGGTTTTCGGGCCAGCATCGAAGTACTAACTATAAAACGAGGATGCAACTCATAGAAGTCAATGTTTCATGGGTATCGCCTAAATATCTTTTTTGACTTAAAGAAGTTAATAAATGTTAAGGTAGATAAGAATGATTCTTAGCCGATGAGAAAAGATACATGGGGTTATTATCCTTCGCAGTTGTGGATTAAAGGATTAACTTTTGTAACGACGATATCATTGCTACTACAATTAATGCAGTAGTAGTATATCAGCACGAACAAACTCACATTTGTCGTGGTGGTGCTGTGGTGGTGCCGGAAGTGACGTCACCGGAAGTGACGTAGACCGGAAATGAGGTCACCGAAAGTCACGTGACCGGAAGCAGAAGTCACGTGACCAGAACACGAAGTGTTTAAACTGCGCATGCGCAACCGGAAGTAGCCCTTTTTGAAGCCCTAGTCGGCCATATTGACAGGAAATGACGTGTTGAAACAACACGTGACTCCGCAGGGGTGTAATGGGAAGGTATTGGAGCGCGCATGCGCAACCGGAAGTGGGTGTGTATCTACCGTAAGTAGCCATGTTGATAGGAAATGACGTGTTGGAACAACACGTGACCCCATCGGGGTCATGTATGACCTGAGTCCATAAAACATGCGCGACCGGAAGTGGGCGTAGCCCCATATGTTAACCGGAAGTCGGGTATGTTCCCAAGTCGGAACGATTCGGGCGTGGTCATTCGGATGTATTCGGAAGTTGTCGTTGTTTGTTGATCTGTGGGTGTCTTCTTTCAGGTCCGCGTTCATTGTTTTTACTAAGGGAGATAACCCTGGCTAGTTATTTTCCCGCGTTTTTTATTTGTGGGTGTCTTCTATCACGTCCGCGTTCATCAAGGGACATAACTCTTGCGAGTTCCCGCGTTTATTTGTGGGTGTCTTCTTTCACGTCCGCGTTCATCGTGGCCATTCAAATGGTTGTTAAGCACCTTGTTGGTTGCTAGGTGTCTTCTATCACGTCCGCGTTCGTCAAGGGACATAACTCTTGGGATTTCCCGCCATTTTTTTTAGTTTGTTGATTTCACCCGAGACCTAGGCGAGATAACTCGTGATTCACTAACGATTTGATATTTATGTTCACCAGTATTTAATACGACTCACGAGTACGTTTNCACTTCTTTAAATACATCAGTTCGTTATTCATTGTGTACCAGTTAGAATCCGTTCCGATCAAATTTTTCAATTGGAAGAAATAAGTTAGCTATTAATTAATCATGCATTTAGTATACATTTTTCTCTAATTTCTATCCAGTTTTCACATTTCCTGAACGGTGTGGAAACATTTGTTCTCCTCTCTAGAGAGGAGAACAAGTTTCGTGACATTTCCCGCCAAATTTATTCGGAATACTATGCTCGGTGTTTTTCGTCAAGTCATTACAGAAACAATTTCCACAACTTAAACACGTTAATTATGAAATTTCTCAATCTCGTTAAATAAATTTTCAAATGTTTAAAAACTCGGAAAGCCTCGCTTTCAAACATTTGCAAAATTTATTTAACTCGATTTGAGAAATTTCATAATCAACTAGTTCTCGTTACCGAAACTATATTTAACACCGATCTTAACGCAGAATATTTAAAGATTTCCCGTATATCTCATACACTGTAGTTTGCAGTATCATAGTATTTTTATAATGTCTCCGTTCTGTTTTCAAGGGCTAGTTCACGGTCACACATTGATTTTACTGAAACAACAGCAGTAGAATACCAATGGAATTTAAAACCACAAAAATCGAAATCCAAAGACATGGCAAAAACGGCAACAGAGAAAAACAAAGACAAAACAAGGACGTTAGACAGCTACAATGCACGGAAATAAACAGACGACATTAAAAACTAAGGCACTCATAGTGTGAACTCCCATGAAAACCGAGAGTGACATCAGGTGCTCCGGAAGGGTAAACATGTCCTGCTCCGCTAGAGGCACCCGTCACACTATCAGTGAGTCAATCCAGGGTTGAGTCAAAACCGGTTATGTCAAATCCGTGAAGACGTGACATCTAGCTGAAAATGTCCGTTTTCATTTGTTACACAGACACGTCATATCTGTCAATGATATCATGGTGACGGCATAAAAATTTCTGAAGGGATGAAAGTAACACTGAAGGCTGAACAAATCCCTGTCTAAGCAACTTTTGGGACAGTGTTTTTGCTCTATTTAAATGAGTACATTAGCATAATATAAAGCTACAGTTTAGTGGTACAAACTCCAAAATTTCATTGGTTAATTACATTTGAATGGGAAATAAACAATTGTTATTCGATATTTTGACACTCAACAAGACAGTTATATTGACTTAAACAGCGACAATGACCGAACCGCCAGTACCACTGTCCCACAGAAAAGTTATTTCATTGAAGAACCATATCTTGGAAGAATTTCTTGGTATACTTTCAAAAGGGGAAATAGATAAAAACGAATAAACATGCAATTTTAGTCGTGACTGAAATTCAGAAATTAGTCCAAAAACACAATGATCAAACAGCAGAGGACATTGAAGGGATAAAATAATATTTAATATACTCTTGAGTTTTTTTTGTAATTCTTTATTTTTGCAATTGGTACTTTACATGATTATGTACATAAACAAAATAATGAAGACAAAACATGACAAAAAAAACATATACGGATACAAGTAACACACAAAACATATATTAACATATATATTTCATAACAGAAGTGAGAAAGCATGAGAAACTGTAGTTTATGTTATTAGTATAACAAAAACATTTGCACTCTGCCACTGAGAAGAGCTTCAAGTGGTAACCACTTTTTACGTATAAAATCTCTTTGTGATTGTGTCAAGTATACTCCTGAAATTTTTTCTATATGTATATAGTATTTCAAAAACTTTAAGCCCCCAAAGTGTGAGGTATAGAGTTCTTGCATCTACACACATAGATGTAGTATTTTAAGATAAGAAGAACGTTTTGCACAATGTTACTCTGTTCTCCATTTGCTGCCATTCCAAAAATTATGTTTGAAACATTAACATCTATAGTCAAATTATGATTTTCAAAAAGGCTACATACCGACAACCAGAAATTCTTTGAATGATAACATTCCCAAAATAAATGAATTAATGTCTCTGGTGTTTCAAAACAAAAAGTACATAGTTCTGTTTCCTTTAATTTACATTTGTACAAAAAGGTATTTGTTGGAAGTATTCTATGCAGTAGCTTTAACTGAAAATTTTGCAGAAGTGTATTACGGGTTATAGAAAAGAGCAATGAAAAAATTCCTTCCCAATTTTCAATATTTAAGCCAAGTATATAATTCCATTTATCTTGAGATTTGGGATTTTCTTTTGTTTTCTCAAGGTAGGTTTAATAAAAATATTTACTAGGTTTCGTTAGATGTATTAATTTTTCAACAAAACTACTAATAACAATGTCAAATTTTTTTTCCCTACCAAGCTTCTCTTCCAATCTACTGGAATTGCATTAAGAATGCCATAGAACTCAATAAAATTGGTGGAAAGATTTCCTCCATGTTTATCTAAAAACTGTAAAATTTAAAAACGTTCCATTGTCTGACATTAAATCATTTATAAAGAATATCCCATTTTTGCAATAGTTTGTATTAATACTCATATTCTCTTTTACTTTAATCTTCTTATTTAACCATAAAGGTTGTGATAAAATATCATTTGTATTTTGTAACTGAATCTCTTTATCATTTTCAACGATTTTTGAAAAATTAACAAAAATATCCTCCCAGAATCTGCTCTTGAGTTCATAAACTTTTACTTTACAATTGGTCTTTTCAATGGGAATATGTTAACGACCAGTTTCCAGGTTATTTATGCATCATAATGAAATGAACTGATGAGGATCGGTTTCTGGTCCGTTATCAATTTCTATTCAACTGGTGAAAGAATCACTTCTCTTGGATTAAAGATTGTTTTTTCCCGTGAAAATTTCCGAAAGAAAAAATAATATAAATCTTTGCCACCATTTTTTTTATAATCAAGGCTTGTAGATCAAGAAATGACTCTGAAATCTTATATTTATGTTTATATCTTTTAGTGTTTTTATTTTTTCAAAAGATCTAAAATTGACGTACATGATCGTAATAATATTATATACGGGATGACATGCATTTCTCCTTAATAAATTGTCTATATTGATTTCATTAAGCCAAATATGACACAATTCCACCATAATATAACCCTTATCAGCAATATTGATGATTCACACCAATAATTAATGATTTAAAATTTCGGTTTTCATACTTACCCGAAAAGTGGCTGCTAGACTTCTAAATAGTGATAACTATTATGCGTGTATTTGGTTTTTAGACATATCCACAAAAATTGGCTGCTAGCTTTTGGCTGCTAAAAATTGGCTGCTAGCTTCAGCTTGGTAGTATTGTTAGAGTTAAAATCTAGAAAGTAAATAGACAAAACAGGTGCAAGAATATCGAATAAACAGTAAACAACGATGGTCTTAATTCAAATAAATGGTGGGTTCAACTTTTTTTTAATGGGGGGGCAAAAACCTTCATTACTTCTAGCGCGGTAGTGTCAGGAAGGTCGTAGACACTGAAGATACAATGTGGACAGAAATGTTCATAACAGTACTAAGTTAAAAAGAAGATAGGATCGCGGGTCGGAACGAAACTTCATTTTTTTTTCAAAAGGGGTCTGAAAACAACTTTTTAATGATTGGACAAGACGGAATCCTTTGAAGGCCTCAATACTAAGGCAGTTACGGAGGCAACTTTGACCAACGAGAAAGTACGAATAATTTATACCAGCTTCCGAATCAATTTATCTGCACTGAAGAGACATAAGTTGCGCATATGCAGAATTTAAATTCACGGTAACTTCGGTATTTAGTTATCTGATAAATATACATTCCGTAAGTATGAGAAGTAGGAATATTACGATCCATGTTAGTGAAGTAGATAATTGAAATTAAAGTCGTCTCTTTTGTCGTAAATTTTAGTACTGAGATGACAATTCTCGTCAAATTCGAAACGTTAGTCCAAAAAAGATGTAGATCTAGTATTTTACTGTTGTTGCTTTTATCTCCAGCTCTTGACGATATATTTATGTGAGAGTATTTTTCTACTGTTGCTTTAACTCTTAAATCTTGATGATATATTGATAGGATCCATCAAAAACAATAGATGGGGTTAACATCATTTATGCATCTATTTATGCCATAATTGAAAGCAATTATCTGGCAAAAACTGCCATCCAGTCATCTGTTTCATTATATAATAGAAACAAATCGTGTTTTATTGTACATTTTTTCTTCTTTATAGTCATTCTGAAAGATCTTGTGTACTTAATTTGTTGAATTTGTCACAGATATTTCCACATTTTTCCTTTTCCGTCGTTGAATACATAAACGTAAGAAGGCATACAGTTGATTTCTAAGCTCCTCTCCCATTATTGAATAGATGATAAAATTGGATGCAAAACCCAGCAATTGAATAAACACCTGATATGGTGCAAAGACTGAAAGACATACAGTCCAACTCTTCATAAAGATTCTAGATATAAGACACACAACAAATACAGCTTCAGAGAGAATATAAATAAGTACAATCAGTATAACAATCAAAGCTGCTTTACGAGTTTTGCTATGCGTTTGACTATGGATACTTTGTTTAATTTCTGTTCTCAAAATAGTAAGTTTTAGAGTAATGTATACGGATGACACGATCATTATAAAAAATGAAAGTATATACATAAAGCTATGAAACCAATCCAAAAATTTTCTATAACTTTGATCCAGGACAGTTCTTCTGCAACAAACATTCGTCTGAATAATGGCTCTGGCTAATTCATACTCCAATGTGAATGGAATGTATATGCTTAAGCACAAGAAAAGAATAACACTACAAGTAATGACTGCTACTCTTCTTGTTATGTAAAGTCTGCCTTTCATAGGATAGTACATGATTAAGGCTTTTATAAAGCACATACAAGTTGTAATCAAACAGGACATGGTGTGAAAGATATCGCTAAGAACTTGTGTAACCATATACGTAGAACAAAACGGATATAGTACTAACACATGTACCATACCAGGGTACCTTTCAAGTCGCATTAGATTGACAGGGATATCTTCCGTAATGGTGCCAATAGCATCTGGAAAGCACATAAATACTGCGCAACAAGCATCACTTAATCCCAAAATTGACAGGAAAATGTTGATGACTGAGATGTTAGATTTCTTCAGAAGAACGGAAATAAGAATGCTGTTGAAAATAACGACCACTAATGCTAGCAGTGCGTTCAGATAAATAAAGGAAGTTTTACCTGGAACCATGGTTATATAAATATCATGAAAGCCATAGTCACAAATCAGCCTTTCCGTTTTCGTGATATTCAAATTATCAGTTGCGTTTAAAAGACAAGTAGTATTTTCCCCATCAATGTCAGAATCACAGTAATCTTCAGACAGATTTCCATTAGATTGTGTTTGTGTTGAAATATTCATTGTTGCATACTCTACCAATGTTTCAATAGCAAACACACTGTAGTTCCCGACATTGCTGTCTAAACCATACCATAATTGTGATCCATTCATTATTAAGTTTCAGAAGACAATCATTCTTGAATTTTAAAACAGATTTTATATTATAATTTATCATAAAAATCGTCTAAACAACACAGAAAACACAGCCAAGCTGCTGACTAGTAAACTACTAGTATGTCTATGAGTTGGCACCAAGCATGTGATTATCTGGATACTTTACATCATCTACTAAATATTGTTATGAATAATTAATATATTAGAGTGGTTTTAAAATTAATAATAATGGTGATGAGAGTTATGTAATTGTCAAGCAATTAGTCATATTTGAAGACAAATCACTTTTGTGTTTCGTTATATTCTTCAGCACACACAACGGACACAATATAAACAAACTGGCTTGTCACGACTTTCGTGAATTATGATCTAAGTGTCAATTTGACGCTATATGCTTTCTGTCACAATTTAACCAATAATAAAAAGGTCCTAGATGCCCATCCCCGTCTGTCCCGATTTACCGTTGAAAGCCAATGAAATACACCGGTTTGTGGATAGCTCGTAATAAACATTGAAATACACCGGTTTGTGGATAGCTCGTAATAAACATTGAAAGGATAAAGAGTAAATCCGCATTGATAAAGTCTCTATAAATACACGTTAGAACAAGCAACTGAACACTGCTTTCATTGTTGTTCTTCATCCTGAAGTCACCATTAGGTCTTCAACAAATTAAGCAAATTCCTGAAGGATCCTCTTACCTCTGACGGCTGAAGTGTTTCCTTCTCCTCCCCTTACTGCATACAGAAGGGGCATCTTTCGTGAACATTTAGTTAGTAGTGCTCTCAAACCAAGAAGAGTTGTTGCTGACTACCGGGTAACGAGAGGATGCAAAGGAGCCGGATGTGTAATTCGTCTCTTAGCGAATTAATATAAGAAAGATATTTTAAATCGAAGCTGTTCGATTTAAACTTTGTTTAAATCGAAGTCCGTGGTTCAGACAATGTTGTTGTTTTTTTAATTTATAAGAGTTTGACCTGTATTACAGAAAATGTAGTGTACATGATTATCTGTAAGCTGTGCTCTAAACTATATGTCGGGAAGACTAGCTGCCGATTGGGTGATAGTTTTGCTAAACATTTACCTTTTGTTAAAAATAAATTAGACTGCCCAGTCGGCAATTATGTTTGCCTTCCTTGACACAGCCAACCATTCTTACATTCTGTGCAGGAAGGTCGTAACCATCGACGTGTGCTTCAACAGCATATCACCCATCGCCTTGGTACAGTGCGTCCCAGGCGTATTAATGCTATACAGAGTGCCGTTGATCAAACATATATACCAATCATATATAGGTGGTTTTGGTGAATGATTTTTTTTGTGTGAACCGTGTATATACACTGAACGTTAAAAATGTTTTTATTGTTTTTCGTGTTCTTGTTGTTTTAAGTACATGGCTTATATTTTTTTGATTTGGGAGACAACAATATTGAAACATGTCTCAGGTGTTTCACCCTGTTAAAGAAGTAACTGCAAAAAATATGGGCCTCTTCTTTCTTTTAATATTTTTTTTTAATTTTAATATTATTTCATATTTTTTTCGTTGTTCTCCATGTACGACATTTACATAAGTATTTTTATATTCTATGTTACCAACAGACTAACCCCCATGACCTCGCCGGAAGTGTATTCCTGGATCCGTCTCTCTAAACTACGTTTGGTCTTATTATTTCCTTTCCAAGTTTGTGGTCTCGGAATCAGAAGTATACCTGTATTGGGTTTTAATTGTATGTTTTATTATACTATAGGGAAACGGGATATGCAAAGGAGAGATTTGGATACCCATAAACCGGTTTAAACCTACCGCCTGGCTTTTGCTAAAGCATGTACCAAGTACGGCTATTCCGAGTTCTTTTGTCTTTTTTGGTGTTTTCTTGTGCAGTTGCCTTTGTTTAAATCGATCAGTATAAAGAGTACAACGCAATTGCAGGTTAGCCTTTTTTACGAGACTCAGTGACTCTGCCTTTCTTAAAAAATAAAGGGGAATTGTCTGTCTATGCGGGATAGTCAGGTCATAATACGTAAAGCTTGGCCGCAAACCATTTTAGATGGGTTTTGTGGAAAAATGCTACGCCCTTTACAGTATGAAGACCTCTTCTATATTTTTCGAAGGAGAGCAGTCACTTAGTCTTGTATAGAAGACTAAATTTCCTGCCCCTACCCATTTCTCTGGTTTTCCTTGGCAATCTGCAACTACCAGATTACCAAGATTACATGAAACTGGTATATGAAAATAACATATTTTCAATGCAAGTACTATTATCATTTCAAAAAATATTTATTAAAATTAAATAGGATAAAACAAATATTAGCTTATTCATTTTGAAAAGCAAGCGTCACCAACCTCTTATGGAATCTACAACAAAAAAAAGTTACTGTTTATTTCATATAAATATTTTGGGGCTTTTATGAATCAATGTTTCACTTAACCCCTTAACCTTTTCCTAGATATACGTGTAGTAGTTTTATTTTGTTTTTTTTAAATGAGGGTATAACCCCCTACTCCCTTGAGTCCAGAATACACCAAAAATTTGAGATGAAGTCCACAGTCATTTTTTTATTTTTTATTAATTTGAAATGCTATGACTTTTGAGTCCATGGAGTTTTCAAGTCCAAAGTACGCCAAAAGAAAGGCCAAAGTCCCGAGTCCAAAAAGGGGGTTATACCCTCTTAAATATATATAAATTAATGACCAAGTAAGTATTTACTGAAATTATTGTTATTCAAAGTATGTAAATGAGAGTGTATGGGCTCAAATGGTAGCGTAAAAATATATAAATGTAGATCTATTTGATATGTTCATTTATTAAATAACGAAATATCCAAGTTTCTGTAAATCTATTTTCTGCATATAACCATTTCGACAACTTATGTCTCTTCAGTACAGAAAAAAAAATCAAAACATTAGAAATCCAGATATCGAGAGCTACATAACAGCAGATAGAGAACAAACAAACAAAAGAATCTAAATCGAAAGCCAGATCAGAGGATATTCAGTTTATAGTATACATCGGCAAACGAATACAGAAGTAAAAATGAGGAAAGGGGGAAATTCCAAAATCAAAATGCCCAAACATGACAAATCATATCCAACACGAATTGAGACAGCATGACAAAGATAAAACAAATAAACAAAAATGAACAAGAACGCCACAAAACTAAAGCACTAGCAGTGTGAGCCCCTACAAAGACGAGGTATCATCTTTTTTCTCTGTTGACAACTACATGCACGAAAATAGCGTTGATTGTGAAATGTAGACGTTATATGCCGGAGATGTGGGGATATTTCTGCTCATAAATGGGAAGTTCAACACTGGAAAATCGAAATCATCACGCTTATCAATTCAATGTAAATCATCAGACACCACAGTCAAGTGGTATTTAATCAGACATACGTTGTTGTCATATGCAGAAACTAAATTTACAGTAACTTCGGTATTATGTTGTTTCCAATCTGAAAACAAGTAAACTTGTTCTAGTAACACAATTTATGTATCCAAATACCCATATGTTTGAATATTATATTCACCGAGAGCAAATAAACATTATTCACTGTCAGTGTGTTTTGCTATTTTTTCTGGAAACATAATATTAAAAACTGATTTTTATATATTAAATGTCTAGTTAATTTTTTTAATCTTTTTGTGTTGGGAGAACATAACGAATGTATTTATTTATCTCCGTTTCGAGACATATTATACAGATTGGGGAAATTAAAACGATACATTTTGATCAATCACGTTCTAAATGAAAATAATTTTCAATACATTAAAAGCAGAAAGCAAACATATCGTTACAATTTCAATTTGTTACGTAAAAAAGGTACACAAAAATTTCATTTAATTTTTGGAAGCTGACATTAACTACTTGTAGTAAGAAAGGATCATAACCTGTGCTGCAGTGGTGTGGTTTGAACCATCCCATGAAAGCTTTGCGCAACTTTTCTCTTTCAATCGGTAAAAAGGTCGACTAGCACCTCTGAATTATTGATTGATTAGAGTTTAACCTCCAATGAACAATATAACAGGAGAGAGGAGAACAAGTTTATCAATTCAAAAAAATATGTATACGCAAAATAAGAAAGAAATAAAGTTGGAATGGTTAATCGGGACAACGATATTTGGTTGCCACTGAAAAAAGGGGAGAAATGGGATTAGCCTTCTGTACAACACAAAGTGAATGTGATCTCCTTAGGAAAATATAGATAAGGTCTTTATATTGCATGGAGCGTGGTGTTTCCCCAAACAGTTTCGCTGCAATTGTTCTCAGTCATACTTTCTGTATTACGACCTGACCAAGCCCACATAGACAGGACATTCCTCTATCCACCACATAGGGACGCACCCGTGTTGACGAAGCTGTCTCGGATCTAAAATGTCTTAAGATGGTCTTGGATTATGTTTGAATCACAAGTCTGGCTAAGGAACGTGTCTTAAATTAAGATATATCCTTAAATTAATCTTAAATTTAAGATACACACACACACACACACACACACACAAATAAAACGAATGTTCCAAAATGAACTGCAAACCTACAACTCGAATCTTGTGCAATCCCAGTCTCTCTACAAATCATGGTAGCAATGCGTTTTTATGCTACTGGGCGTAGTGTATCATACATTACGAGGGACGTAACTCAAAGTCTCATCAAAACTGACACTACAGAATTGAACAACATGATGCAAGACTTTTTACAAAATAGCCAATTTCCCCATTATTGTCGGTGCTGTAGATGGAACATGCATACGAATTAAGAACCCCTCTTTTGATGAACACTTGTACGTCAACAGAAGGGATTATCATTCTGCTAATGTACAGATTATATGTGATTCAAACCTTAAGGTAGATAGACACTGTTGCGCTGCGCAATTCAATCGCGCATTAGAAAAATAAAGAATCGGATACGGGGTAGGTTTGATTTTCGTGCCGGAACAGTAATATGACGACTTTTCCTTTGTGACGTCATAATTGAATGACNATGGAACATGCATACGAATTAAGAACCCCTCTTTTGATGAACACTTGTACGTCAACAGAAGGGATTATCATTCTGCTAATGTACAGATTATATGTGATTCAAACCTTAAATTTCTAAAGGTAATTGCCAAGTGGCCAGGAGGATCATGATGCGTTTATATGGCAAAGTCCATGGAACTTTTTGAGAACTTAGTAGTTGTAAATGGATGAGTCATGGGATATACTATAAGGAGGCAACAACTCTACAATGCATCATAGGGGTCATCATATAATAAAAGAATTGTCGTAGAAAGAAGCTTTGGTGATATAAAGTCTCGACACTAGTGCTGGAACATGTTTATACACAACTGAAAGATTTTGTCGCGTTATTACTGCTGGAGTACTGTTGAACTTCATAACATGTGTATTACAAACATAATATAGTTTTATCGGCAAAATGTACATTTTTCTCTTTGATCTTACTGACTGATATAGACGAGTTTCCAATTTCGTTTTATGAATGAATTGTCCCGATTGACCTGGGGTCAATCGGAATAAATTGCTTCACGTAACATTGTGACGTCCAAAAAATCTATATTGTCAAAATTTTTCCTGGATTGGAAACTCGTCTCTTGTCAGTATCTCCTTACTGACCTGATACAAGACAACATCAGGCAATGACGTCACGAATATGACGTCATGGTTCTTATGACCTTGCCGATAAAAACAATAAAGGTAGTTTTCTCGACAGAAAATATCACTAGTATCACAGCTCATCCTATCGGACTCGCCGCGATACTGTGATATTTTCTGTCTCGACCTTCAAAACTACCATTATTCTATATATCTTGATTTTACACTTCTACACTTAATTTGCAGCGAAGTCATAAAAGGAGATCAGATAAAAAAAATGACCTGTTGCAGTGATGTTCACTTCATGACGTAATAATGTATTAAACTATATAATACATGTTCACTTCATGACGTAATAGTGTATTAAACTATATAATAAAACAAACACGCTTTTTTTATTGACCTGTAAGCCAAGATATTCACCTCGCGTATTCAACTCTGCAAACGGCCATAATTGTATACCTTTTCCGTCTTAAAATTAGAATCCTCGTGACCAGGGTCACATTGATGGACAACAGTATGTGGAGCTGCAGTACATAACAGATATATTGATGGTAGACTTGCTATTCAAATATTAAATCATTAAAGTGTCTTCTTTGGTTGTCACATACATTGACTTCAAGATGAAAAAATAACAATTTAAAAAGTGTTTTCATTGTGTTTACCCGACACCTGAATCGGTTTTCAGGAGCTATGAATAAAGAGTTTCCGGACTCGTCCCTAGCTGATGGATAAGGGAATGTTCTGCCTATGAGGGGTAGTCAAGTCATAATACGGAAAGCCTGGCCGCAAACCATTGTAGTCGAACTGTGTGGAGAACGCCGCACTCCATGCAGTATAAAGACCCGTTCTATATTTTTAAAGAGAGTAGACTATAGAAGGCTAAATTTTCCGCCCCTACCCATTTCTCCCCTTTCCCAGTGGCTATTAAAACTCTTTGGCCCGGTTGTCCCTTCTACCTTTATTCCTTTCTTTTTTTATGTACATTTTTTGTTTGAATTGAATTACTTGTTCTTGTCCTGATATAGCTGAAATACTGCCCACTGGACGTTAACCTCTAACTAATCAATCAATCATTGTGTTTACCACGCGTTAATTTGGATATTGTTTCATGTACATTTTCTCCATATTTACTACTGTACATTGACCTAGTACTCTACCATGATTTTGTGCCAATGAATTTGTATTTTTATTCTATTAACACAAGCACTGAAAGCATGGTTAAAATTTGAATTAAAATCAACAATATGAAATATTAAAAGACAAGCATTTTTGGATGACAGAATTGAGTATACTTCTTGCTTCTCTGTATTGTAGAAATCACCTTTTGGAGTGATGGTCACTTCATTTTTGCATCGGTGAAAATTTTATTGCCCATGAAACACAAATATTCACCTCGACCGATGTTGGTTTAAAGGTCAGTAAACTAGAGGCTCTCAACAGCCTTTAGCTCACCTGGTCCAAATTTAGCATAGACGATAACCTCAATGATAAAGGGTCTCATTTTCTAGTGTGATAATAAGCCTAGATTTAACATGACCCAATGTGTCAGATAAGATGATCTTTGTATGCAATTCCCTTATGGTCCTATGTTAAACTATGCTTCCCCTTTGGGCCATCTTTGATTTAATGTGAACTTCCTGGACACATTTTTCAAAGTAAGCCAGCAAAGGACCATTATTACCAAGTTTGGTTCAAATAGGAAAAGTAGTTTCAAATGAGAAGATCTTTAAATGTTTTTACCATAGGGTCCAATGTTAAACTAAGTCCCCCGCTGGCAGCCATCTTTGATATGACACGGACTTGCCAGACACATTTTTCAAAGACAGTCAATAAAGGACAGTTGTTACTAGGTTTGGTTCCAATTACCCAAGGAGTTTCAGAGAATACGATCTTTGAATATGTTTTACCTTAGGGTCCAATGGTAAACTAAGTTCCCTGCTGGTGGCCATCAAGGATCTGATGTGGACTTGCCGGACACATCATTCAAAGGGGACCACCTAAGGACAGTTGTGACCAAGTATGATTTCAATTGGACAAGTAGTCTCAGAGGATACGATATTTGAATGTGTTTTCCCATAGGGTCCAATGGTCAACTAAGTTTACTGGAAGCCATCTTAGATCTGATGGGGACTTGTCGGACATATTTTTCAAAGGGGACCAACTAAGGACAGTTGTGACTAAGTATGGTTCCAATTGGGCGAGTAGTCGCAGAGGAGAAGATCTTTGAATGTATTTTCCCAAAGGGTTCAATGTTAAACTATGTTGTCCGCTTGCGGCCATCTTGGATCGGATTGTAACTTGCCGCGCACATTTTTCAAAGGGGACCAACTAAGGTCAGTTGTGACCAAGTATGGTTCCAATTTTTTGGTAGTCTCAGAGGAAAAGATCTTTGAATGTTTTTTTCCCACAGGGTCCAATGTTAAACTAAGTTCCCCGCTGGCGGCCATCTTGGATGAGGTCCAAAACTTCATGAAGATAAAATGTAGTCCTTGACATACTAAACATTTTTGCCTTAAATCTTACCCTTTATCTCAAATCTTGAAATACAAGGCAAAATGTATTAAGTTACAAACAATTTGATCAATAAAGTGCAATAACTCCTCTATACGTATTCAGATTTCTTTCAAAATTTCTAGGTGTGTAGATCTTGATATGCTTAACATTTTTCCAATAAAAAGTTGACCTCTATCTTTTATAGTTTTTATGAAAAAAATGAAAAATATCAAAATTTTGAAAATTTCACAGAAAAAAGGCAATAACTCCAAGACGAATTTTTTGATCCCCTTCAAAATTGCAGGACAGGTTGATGTTGTTATGCTGATCACTTTAATTCCGATTTTTTTTTTATATCTGTAATGGTTTTTGAGTTATTTGCCAAAAAACAGCAATTTACCCCCCCCCTCCATGTGCTATTTTTTAGTAAAGACAGCCATGTTGCTTGGTCCTCGGACTAATCGAACACAATTTTGAATCTTGATACCCTGGTAATGATTCAGGCCAAGTTTGTTTAAAATTGACTAAGCGGTTTCAGAGGAGATTTTTGAAAAAGTTTCCGATGGACGGACGGACTCGACGTGAGCTTAAAAGCGTATTCAACTCTGCAAAAGGCCATAATTGTATAGTATACCTCTCCCGTCTTGAGATGAGAATCCTCGTGAACGGGGTCACATTAATGTAGAACAGTATGTGGAGCTGCAGTACGTAACAGGTATATTGATGTTAGACTTGCTAATTAAATATCAAATCATTAAACTGTCTTCTTTGGTTGTCATATACATTGACTTCAAGATGAAAAAAAAGAATACTAAAATAGTGTTTTTCATTATATTTATCCGGCACCTGAATCGGTTTTCAGAGGCTCAGACTACAGAGCTGCCGGGCGCTTCCCCAGCTGGTGAATAGGGGAATGCCTGGTGGCGAACCATTGTAGCAGAACTGTGTTGAGAAACGCCACGCTCCATGCAGTATAAAGACCCCTTCTAATTTTTTTTAAAGAGAGTAGTGTCACTGGGTATCGTATAGAAGGCTAAATTTCCTGCCCCTACCCATTTATTCCTTTTTCCAGTGGCAATCAAAACTCGTTGCCGAGGTTGTCCCTTCCACCTTTAGTTCTTTTTTCTTTTATTTACATTTTTGTTTAAATTGATTAACTCGTTCCCGTCCTGTTATAGCTGAAATATTGCTCACTGGGCGTTTATCTCTAACTGATCAATTATGAATTTGGATATTGTTTCATGTACATTTACTCCATATCTACTACTTTGCCTTGACATGTACTGTACCATGAGTTTGTGCTAATAAATTTGTAGTTTCATTTCATTAACACAAGCACTGAATAACAAAATACCGAAGATATTGTTAATTTAAATTTTGCATATGCGCATTTCGACAACTTATGTCTCTTCAGTGTGGATCAAATCAAAAAAATTGGAAATCCAGATACATTTACCGAAATATGTGTAAAATCTGATAGAGAACAAATTACCAATAGGGTCTAAAAAGTAAAGCCAAATTTTAACCTACTTTAACCACGAAAGCATCGTAAAAGTTTGGATTAGAATTAACAACATGAAAGCGCTTCCCATTGCAGCATTGCATGCGCCTACCCCTCCATCTATGCTATTCAAGGGTGTATCCCCATATTTCACAGCACTTTATCCTGAAGTGAAGATATATCTTCTGGAGGGGACCACCACCAGTCTTTCTAGCATATCGTCGATTTTCAGGAACCTTTTTCTTTGTATTGCTCATATAGACTGTTAATTTTTTCTTATTTTCTTTAACATGCGCACATGATTGCTTGTATTGATGGCGTTTAACTTGCAACAAATGGTATCCCATGCTCTCTTCTTGGCACTGTTTGTGGTGACATTTGACAGTTTACTATAAAGTACACTCTGTTTCTTTTTCACGTCTGTTAGAAGGGTCTCTAGCTCCAATTTTGAAAAAATGTACTCTTTTTACGGCTCATTTCATGAATACTTGTATGGTTTACTAGTTACTTGATTTTTTCTTTAGCAAATTTGTGTGATTTTATCCTTATAGGGGTTCATACTGCTAGTGCTTTAGTAGTGTGGCGTTCTTGTTCATTTCTGTTTATCTGTTTATCTGTTTTGTCTTTGTCATACTGTCTGAATTCGTGTTGTCTTTGAATTGCCGTGATTTCGGATTTATGATTTTACAATTCCACCTTTCCTCGTTCTTGCTTCGGTATTCGTTTGCCGATGTATTGCCTCCATATGACATGTGACATTATATCTCAAACTTCGTTCATTTTATTCAATACGATTTCATATCATAAGTCATTTTTTTTAAATAAACATTACAATTACTTTTAACATGGTTATTACACAAAATATAAATTCAATTTTCCGTTGTCAAACATAAATTGATTCAATATTCCTTGCATAATTTGCAATATAAGCATGATTAATAATTAACAAAAGAATTTACAAAAGAATTTCCCTACATTTTAGAAAGGACATTAATATGTCCTTAAATGCGGGCCTAGGGTATCATACATTCATAGCAGTTAATAAAATGTTAGTTTTACAATATATAATGATAACATTAGAATAATTGTTAAAAACATTAAAAATGCACGGATTTAAATATACTATATCAGAATGTTAATTTTCAGTATAGGCAATATTTAGATTTTACTGTACTTTTCATACTGAATTAAGTATTATTTACGTCGTTTATTATTAGTTCATTTGTCTGTAGAACCCGGTGCACATCTCATTTCCGCATCTTTACAATTCTTTTTAGTCCTTTAGCAGTTGTTGCTTTCGACCTTTAAGAAAAAGAAATTCCCTGGACTTTGATTTATGTAATCTTGTGCTTTGTTCCTAAGGCATTTTACTGTCTTTGTTTTTTCAATATTCCTCAGTGCACAGGGACTTGCTCCCGGCCTAGAAAAAAAAATTGTTTACCATCAAATATAAATCTCGGAGAAAAAAACACAAGGGAAATGCTATGCTTGATACCCCGCTCGCATCGTTTTCAATTTTCTCAAAAAAAAAAAATAATAATAATAACCCAAACCTTATAATTCTGCCTTTTACATTCTCTTCCCGAATGACTTTCTAAACAGAAAACTCAAAGTCCCACTTCATTCATATATCTCGATTCGTTTACACGTACTTGACATTTATCACAGTTCATGGCACTGAATGTGAAACTACCATGACCTTCACATTCTAAATTTAAATCATTCACGCGGGATTCTCGAGACGTTTCATTAATTCGGCGATATCGAATGTAGTCTCCTGCACTAACGCGCCTTTTTTATTTATCGCCGACTGAAGTCCCTTTGCTCAGTGTATGTAATATTGACATATTCCAATAACAGTCCAATTGACAAAATAAAAGATTTTAAAGAATTGCAATTTTAGGCTCATTTTGTCTTGATTCTGACCTATGTTATTAACGATTAGTAGAAATTCATTACAATTACATGCGTAGGTATAAAATGAAAGTCCATTGAATCTGCATTATCACTATTATAAGTAATACAAACTATGTACATCAATGAAACTTATCCCTACCCGAACTCATTATTGCAAGGAATTGCAAGTTTTTTTATGATTGCATATGAAACAATGGCAGTACAATATCGGAGGAACAAAGGAGTGAAATTTACAAAAATCAAAAGTCCAAAGACATGGCCAAAACGCGGACACAGAAAACAATGACGTTAGTCACAGAAAATGAATTAGCAAAACAAACCGATTTCGTATGGTATTTATCAAAGATCCATGAATAATAAGATTTTAGATATTGATCAAAATTTTTCAGCTGAAATTGCAGTAAATTACTATTAAAGATAATAAATTCATGACTAAAGTTTTTATTGAAAGGCACAATGTTTCTTATCGGACACCCGATAAGACATTTACATCTAATACAGTGCCATTTTGACTATTCTTGCTCCTCTTGGCTTTCCGGCGTATCTATAAAAGTTTATAAAGAAACTTCGGATAGCACAAAGTAAATCTTAAATTTGTTAAAAATACAAAATACCGAAGTTAAAAATATTGGACTAAGAACTAGTTTATGACAGTCCGAATTAACCAGCTTTAGACGCATTAATGTTGAAAATAGAGTTAAACAGAAACCAAGCTTTCAAAATATTTAACAACAAAACTCCCGGCTTTATGAATGCAATTTTAAAAAAGTTAGCGAACATCACACTAGCAATAATAATTTTTAGTCGAATGTACCACTTTGCTAGTAAAAATCGTTTACCAACACATATTAAGCAAATTAACAATTTAGATTTGTTTCAAACACCATAGAAAAACTGAACTCGTGAATGAATGTGAAAAACAGAAACATAAACAAAACTTTGAAACCCAGTGTATGTCCTATCTTTAATGAATTAATCATCCCCTCTTTTCGTTTAAAAAGATTGAATACACCGAACACACTGAACAGGACCCCTTGGAAAATATTCCTCAGAGCTTTCAAGGGCTACTCTGGCTGATATCATCCATTAAAAAAGATGATTAGACGTTTTCTGATTGGAAAGTCATTTATTATAATACTATAAAAGTGCTATTGTTCGTGGGGTTTCAATTTTCGTGGATTTCATGGTTCACTTAAACCACGAAATTAAGTTCCCAACGAAATGCATTTTTTCCATAGAGTTTAATGTATAGAACTCGAAACCACGAATTTAAGTGCCCACGAAATGGTGGTTTTTATGAAAACCACGAAAATTGATGTCCACGAATAAAAGTACATCCACAGTAGTACCTGGCGCCTAAGAAACATCATGAAAATCTTGAAATACCAGCGTATTTGATGACCACATTTTCTTTAAAAAATGCTGAACTCCACGAAAATTACATCATTGTCCCCGCAGAAGCTTCTTACAACATTCTTTTTTGTGTGTAAGAAACACCATCTTGGCTATTCTGCTAAGGAGATGGACATTAAAAGTTTATCATGAAACCTTACTATAACAATATAAAGCGACAAAATAATAAAAAAATCGCACCAGTTTGAGCATCTTCTGGTATACGTAAATTTCATAAGAATCCTTAGGTTAAAAAGCATGGATGAAGCGTTGCTCGACAATAAGCAATGAATTCCTCTCAAGCCGGTGCTAGGCTATCAGGTATGAGTAAAGCTCATTGTTGAAGGCCTCATGGTGACTTCAAGATGGAGAACAACAATAAAAGCGTTGTTCCATTGTTTTATTATAACCATGTATTTGTAGAGACTTTGTCTCATTTGCATCTACTCCATATCCCTTCATTGTTAATTAAAGAGAAATTCATAGCAGCTCGTTCAGATGCACCACTAACACTTACTGTTCTCCTTACTTATCGACAGAAGTCGGAGAATTGTCCCAATAATTACTGTAATTAAAGTTACTCCAAGAGCAGCGTGAATCATTAGATGAACGCAGGCAGAGGATATTAATAGTAGGAAGTACAAAACATATTTTGAATATAAGAAATAAGAAGTGCACTGAGGATAACGGAACCAAGTTGTCAGAATTTTTTTTATGAAATATAAGAAATAAGAATGCACTGAGGAAAACGGAACCAAGCTGTTAGAATTTTTTATCAACACTATTTTGTCAAATTTTGAAAGAGAGTTTTCAACAATGGGAATTTAAATGAAAACCCACTATGTGCCACTTTTGCAGACCCTTTCCTTTACTCGAATAAGGCTAACTTCTTACAACGGCTAGATTTCTAAATATCTTAACTTTTGATTTTTCTACTCTTATACAACCCTGCCACACAATAAACTGAAAACAGTAAATGCAGATTTAATACATCAATGTTTCTGCACTAAAAATGGAAAACGAAGATACATCTTTATAGTAGTAGGGAAAAGAAAAAACATATTTTGTTAAGAACGACACCGTGTACAGACGTACACTGAGACTGACGTAATCAACTTGTAAGAAATATTTGATCGACAATATTTTTGTCGAATTCGGGGGTCGTGTTTTCCAACAGACACTAGGGATTCCTATCGGAACTAACTGTGCGCCACTTTTAGTTGTAAGAAGCCAAGTTTTTACAAGGGCTTACTGCTGCTGATGAGGAATAAATTTCCGATCATTTAAATTGCAGATGGAGTTAACATATATTTGTTTTGGTCTCGTGTTCATTTACTCCATATCCTGTCGTAAAATATTACACAAAGAAATGAAAAACATTTAGCCCAGTCCTTTAATGTCAGCTTCCGCGGCATACATGATGTAGTTTCTCTTAATAATCCTAAATTTAAGGAATATTTCTAAAAAAAAATTTCCAAGAAAAATTCCAAAGATCTCCTTGAATAGCTCTCCTCAAACAGTCTCGCATACTGCAATACCATTCAAACTTTTGATTTTTCTACCCTTTATACAACTCTTCCCCATAATAAACTTAAAACAGTAATTTCCGATCTGATACATCAATGTTTCTGTACCAAAAACGGAGAACGCAGGTATTCCTATATGGTAATAGGAAAAGATAAAACATATTTTGTAAAGAACCACGCTGAGTCAAACAAGGAATACAGTGAAAATGACGTGATTAAGATGCTTGAATTTTTGATCGACAACAGTTTTGTTGAATGTGGAGGCCGTGTTTTTCAACAGACAATAGGGATTCCTATGGGAACAAATTGTGCGCCACTTTGAGCAGACCTTTTCCTTTTTTCGTATGAAGCAAAGTTTTTACAAGGGCTGATACAACAGAAACAAAAACAACTAGCCCAGACTTTTAATTTTAGCTTCAGATATATAGACGATGTACTTTCTCTTAAGGGGATACAATACAGTACCAAGGGCAGATAATAACATCGCCGAATCTGGAATGTTGTTTTCGCGACGTCACACGGCATTTTACGATTTGAATTCTCCGGGGGATGCCAAAAAAATTCGATTAAAAATCCCGTGAAAAAGGCTTTTTATATCACAATATTTTCACGGGATAAATACAAAATGCTTTATTTATTTTTAGCATATTCTATTATCAAATACATATGATGATACATAGGTTTAGACACAAGTTACACAACTTACGAAGTCTTCTCCTTTACAAATGACAAAATACAAACACACAGTAATGCCGCCGCCAAACATCCGCCCACAGACACACAGTACTGCCGCCGCCAACCACCTGGATATATACAAAATGTTGTGACAATGTATAATTATCAATAAATAATAGGCGAGGGTATGATATTGAAGAGGCATAATCACCATACACATGCATGATAATTATTTAACTTTAAATGAGGGTCGGTATGATTTTTTCGGGACAAGAGGAAAGGCCATTTATTTCACAGAGAATTCGGGAAAAACACTAACCAGGGACGGGATTCGGTAAATTTCATTTTTCGGGATGCCTGAGAGAATCGTATATTTTCTTTCTCGAGAAATCGTGATCAAAACCCTCCTACCAAACCCCTTAAATTAAACCAACACAACATGCAATGAATTCTGATTTTTTTTTCATAAAAGGTCGATAGGTGAAACCAGGGAATCGGTCGCTGTATATTGATCTATATACTTCAACAGCGACAGAAGTGAAATAATCACAAAGTCACTAGAAGAGTCTAGTAGGCATTCGACTGATCTTTGTGCATGTCTTTAGACGCAAGCAATCATTGGATATGGGATGTTGTCTCCTTGACATTTACCCCATTTCCTTTCTTTTTCATATTAATCACGGATCAATTCTTTGTTCTGTTTGATGTCTTTTATTTCCTGTTTAATGGAATTAAATTCTGTTGTATCTTTCGCAACACTAATATATGCGAGAACACATAAGTGTACGACGTTTTTACGAGCAAAATATAATGTAACGTCATTTCGCGCCAAAACCGGGAATGTTTATTTGTAGTGATAAAAATGTCAGTTTTCTCTCAGTAGCTTTAAAATAAGCACATGGACCCCCATTTTTCAAAGCGAATTTTAGAAGAGTGATGTTTCACGGAGATCTCTGTGAATTATGGAGAAAAAAATCAGTTCACATTTTTTTTCTATGTGAAATTTTACTTACGAGAAATGAACGTTTATTCTATAAATATGAACATAAATGTCAATTTCGAACCACAAATGTTGAAATTTTTTTTAAATGTATACTTGCCTTCTTAAGAAATATCTCAGGAAACTGTAGCAAAAAACCGGAAGCAATTAGCTTAATTCATTCAAAAGTTATGACATTTTATATATTGTTGTAAAAATACAATTTTTACGCAATATTTTGGAAAATGGGCAATTTTGAATCGCAATTATCTCGAAAACGAAATCATGAAGGTATATTTTTCTTTGCAGATTTGGAATAAGCAATATTCAAATTGACTTGATTTCAAAATTTTACGAAAAAATCAGTTCAGGATCTTTACTGTATCGTATCCCCTTAATAACCCAAGATTTAAAGAATATTTACATCGTATCTACCCCAATGAACTTGAAATTAAAGAGACAACCGATACACCCGATTCTGCTTCATACCTTGACCTTTTGTTATACATTGACGAACATGGACGTCTTAAATCTAGATTATATGACAAACGTGATGATTTTGACTTTCCAATTGTGAACTTTCCCTTTCTCTGCAGCAATATACCTGCATCCCCAGCATATGGAGTATATATTTCACATATAAGATCAAAAGCACTGTCACAAAAACTGCTGAATCAGGGATATGTTCAGCCTTTGTTACTTTCGTCCCTTCAGAAATTCTATGGCCGTCACCACGACATCATAGATAGATATGAAATGTCAGTGTCACAAAAAAAAACTGACATTTTCAGCTAGATTCGCGTCTTCCCGGATTTGACATTACCGGTTTTGACTTTACCCACTCGACCCACTGACAGTGTGACGGGTGCTGTGCACAGAGCAGGACATGCT